>PVIH01002287.1:93621-156600 GCA_004025045.1 Sigmodon hispidus
AAAAAAAAAAAAAAAAAAAAAAAAAAAAAAAAAAAAAAAAAAAAAAAAAAAAAAAAAAAAAAAAAAAAAAAAAAAAAAAAAAAAAAAAAAAAAAAAAAAAAAAAAAAAAAAAAAAAAAAAAAAAAAAAAAAAAAAAAAAAAAAAAAAAAAAAAAAAAAAAAAAAAAAAAAAAAAAAAAAAAAAAAAAAAAAACCAACCCGGCAAGAGCAACGCAGAGCAGTGTAAGAATTCAAGACAGATGCAGAAAACAATGAAGTTTGTGCTTAGGAGAGGCTGGTCTTAAGTAGAAAGCTGTGTGATTGGTCCTCAAGAGTAATTGTTCAAATACACCCAACTTCCACAACCCATTCTCGATTAGTGAATAAACTCCTAGATCGTGAGTATTATGATGAGTTGATTCTTAATCAAGGATGACTGCTGAAAGCTGCTAACCCTGTCCAAGGGCACCGGTGTTTTGATTTCCGTCAGTGTTGACTTCAAAGACTCACTGTGTGCACAGGTGGAGTCTAACTTTTTTGGGGAAAGAACATGGAAACCTTTCAAAAGTGGTATTTTCAAATATCATCACGTGACTCCAAAAGCCATTAAGCAAAGAATAAGGCTTTTATTCTCTTCTGGAGGTTATGATTTACAGAGTCACTCAGCAGGCTTGCCGCTTTATGAGTACAGTTGGGTGTAGATTATTTTATATATTAAGCACATTGCTGGAAAATTTGAAATTGCATTTCACCTAATATATTTTATGCTGGTTCCATCTCTCTTTTGATGTTTCTCAGAAAGTGCTGCAGCGGCATTCCCTGCAGTTATGTTGCTAGGAGAAGATGAATTCAGGAGCTGGGGGCCTTTCTACTCTTCCAGTCAGCCTCTGTCAGCACCTCAAATAACCAGTGCTAAACTGTTTGTCAGAATGATGGAGAACTGCCTGTTTCCCATTTCCTTCTCTAGGGCACAAACTCTCACCTCATTGCCAGGCTGGCAGGTCCTTTGTCCAGGTGTCACATGGCTACAAAATCAGCGGGATTCTCTATGTTAAATGGGGTGGTAGAGCGTGTGGGGAGAAATCTCCACAGGGCTCACAGGGGATGGAAAGTGCTACCTTCCTGTGAGAGTGTATATATGATTACAGGGAGGCCTTGAGTCTGGGGGAAAATTCTGTTGTCCACGCGTTGAGGTACTGAGGGCAGAGTTTCTTGTATTCTGAACAATGCGTGCTCACAGAGTCTTTAGCATTCTAAAGTACCGCTTATTAAGATAATGGGATTTGAATGTGAGTATGTGTTAACTGAGAATACCACAGTGTGTTGCTGAGTCAGTCCTTGAAGCTGAAGGGAGGGATTTAGAGCTGGCCTCGTGGAAGGGGGACAGGAAAAGCTCTGTGCCATTTGGAAAGGTGGAAAGGAAATGTGAAATGAACAGAGGCAGCATTTTTGACACTGGTCCTAAGACATGAAAGAACATCTTACTGTGCCTCAAATACTGGAAAAGGCAGGCTGATGAGGGCAGCCATTGAAAGCCAAAAAGAAAAAGTAGTAAAACATCCAAGGAAAACAATTAGAGAAGACAGAAAGAAACATTCAGGAAGCATCCATGTGGGAGAAAGTTGAACTGTGGCAGTATAAACCAGGGAGAAGGCTGGAAGCAGGAAAATCTAAAATTCTTGGAGAAGAGGATGGAAGAGTCAGTTCTGTAGGGGACCACGGCGGAACTTTAAAGATCCTGTCTGTGTTTTATCACATGCTTCTGTCGAGGCAGAAGTAAATTGATTCTTTAAATCTTCATCACCAAAAGAGTCACATGGATTAAACCTTAGAAAGGCCCTCATTCTATAGCATGGGCCTTACTCCTTATGAGTGATAAAGTTAGTATGGATGTTAGTGGTGTTATCATGTAAGACAGAAGTTGTGGGGCTGGAGAGATGGCTCAGCGGTTAAGAGCACCGTCTGCTCTTCCAGAGGACCCGGGTTCGATTCCCAGCACCCACATGGCAGCTAACAACTGTCTGTAGTAGTTCCAGGCAAACACCAAGGCAAATAAAAAAATAAATGAAAGTGTTTTTTTTTTTTTTTTTTTTTTTTTAAAAAAAAAAAAAAAAAAAGACAGAAGTTGCTGCTTTACTGTCCTGAGGTGATGGTGCAGAGAAGGGTGTGATAGTGCTCTCAGGGATGAGGTAAAGGGTGTTTCACATGGATTATTGCCATGATAAATGTATGGGGAAAACCCATCTGTAGATGTTTGCGAGGCAGATACTATTTGATGCACAATCCTACACCCTTAGATTTGACGCCACAGGCAGCCACTGCCGTTCTATTTCATTGTTAAGGCCACAGATCAGATGCCAAATGCCTCCACACGTGTACTTGTTAAAGACTTGATTCTTTGGGAGTACTGCTTGGAGGTTGTGGAACCTTGGAGAGGTGAAGGATGTGGGAGGTCTTTATGCCATTGAGGAATGTCCTTGAAGGGGATTATGGGATTCTGGATTGCTTTTTCTGCCTCCCCCACCCTGCCCTGCTTCCTGGCTGATAATGTGATTGTCTGCTCCTCCATCTATTTGACCTACAACATGCAGTCTTGCTGCAGGTCCGAGGCACGGGAGCCAATGGGACTCCCCAGCTGGGTGTCCTAATCAGCCTTCCCTCTTTCTAAGTGATTGTCTTGGGAATGTTGTTGTGATGACAGAAATCGAACCAATACAGCAACAGGGACTTGGGGAAAAAAAATAGACTATAAAGCCATGCCACAGTAGCGATTGGTATTTCAATTTTGGGACTCTGAATTTAGCATGTTTTCTGCTCTCTGTATCTCTTCCCTTCCTTAAATGATTGAATTCCGTGTCATTTCAGAAACCATGGCCTTGAGCATAGTCAGCCAGAGTAGGAAGTAACTGTATTTCATTTTCCCTTTGCGGTTTCTCTATGGATCCTTAGAGAAATGAATACATCCAAAAGGTCAATTCTAGTTACTTTGTGTATTAATCAAATGGTAATAGTAATTTAGCACTTGGAAAGGAAAAAAAAATCTTACCTGTGATGTAGTCTTTCACATCATGGATTTTGCTCGCAGGGTTGTTATTCCGAAACATGTACAGGTTAAAAGGAGCTGGGTCCTTTCCGATTCTTTTCCAGATTTCAATGTCTGGTGTTGTCCATCTTCCTGCCAAAATGTCATAATCTCTTTCTCCAAAGTGGATTAATTTTGTGAGTGGGTCATACAAGCCTCCATGGAATCCAATTACCAGCTGAAAGTCAATATTGGAATCAAAGTAGATTTCACCATAGGCGGTGTACTGAATCTGTTTTAGCATCAGCCCATTGCTACTAAACACAGCCAGCGGTGTCCCCGTGTTATCTGAGGCGATATAGAACTCATCCCCACTGCTGATCTCCATGGCAAAAAGATGGCCTTGGAGATCGTAGTAGAGG
Source organism: Sigmodon hispidus (assembly GCA_004025045.1). Classification (NCBI taxonomy): domain Eukaryota; kingdom Metazoa; phylum Chordata; class Mammalia; order Rodentia; family Cricetidae; genus Sigmodon; species Sigmodon hispidus. The sequence goes on from PVIH01002287.1 coordinate 97,044, forward strand.
GAGGTGATTTCTGAACTGGAATGGTTGTAGACATGAGTGATCCTAGTCGGGTATGTCAGGTCAGCATAAAAAAACTGAAGGTGTTGTCCCAGGCTGGTTTTGCTAGAAACACGACGTCCCAGGCCATCGTACCGATAAATCACTGTCCAGCCACTGCCTTTACTATAAACTCGAGTCAGAAGCCCCTTGGAGCTGTATTCAAAGATTTCTGTGCCTCTCTGACGCAGGAAACCATCTTCATCCAACCGGTACTGAACATCACCCAGACGAGTGATTCTATCACGAAGATCATAGCGAAGAGGCGTCAAGCGTGCACTGCTGCTGGGATTCAGCAGGTGTAGGTTTCCATTGAGGTCATAGTTGTACCGCCACATGATCTTTTCGTTTAGGTAAACTGTTTGGAGCTGTCCATCAACGTCATATTCATAAGCATACTTGGTAGTGTTGGCAAAGGGCCCTATTTTAATCTCTCTCTTGGTTACCCGGCCCATATTATCATATTGAATTGTAATCCAGTACATGAGTGACCTGAATATCTCATATTGAATCTCCTTGATGCGTCCATGAGCATCAAAGTGTTTCGTATAAGTCATTACGGCTGTGGAAATGATCTGGTTGATGTCATAGTATATAACTCCAAATTTTCCAAACTGCTCAACTTTGCCAGAAATGTCATCAAATTGGTAGAGATCAATGGGCAGTGGAGTCTCATTGATGACACCCTGCATGCTGGTCACTCGAAAGCTGTTATCATAGCTATAGTCAAATCTCGCATTTACCATTCCGTCTTCACTAAAGCGGAAAATCTGTCTGTCAATCAGGGGGCCAATTTGCCTGTATCTAATGGTGCAAATAAAACCATCACTCTGAAGGTTTACTGTTTTTAGGATTCCTGCTGTTTCATCGTAGGTAAAACTGACTCTTGTGCTATCGTATAAAATTTCTGATAGCCTGGTCTGCCTTCTGTACTTGAATAAGACCCTCCGACTTGTTCCCAGGAAAGCTGTTTGCAAAAGCAGGCCTTCCTCGTTGTAGTCTGTGATAACAGAAGCATTGCTTTCTGGGGGGTTGTATATATTGCGGTAGTAGCCAATGGACCGGATGGTCTGCATGGTGTGTCGAGCCACACTGGGCATGGTGATGGCCGATAGGCGATCCCACATATCGTATTCAAAGATGTACTGCCGCTGGCTATGGAGCAGAAGAACCATGGACTGTAAAGAGATTACAGGCTGTTATCCAGGGTTTGTGAATTGGGATGGAGGTGGGGGGGTGCGCGACAAAAGCAAATTTAGTGACCACAAACACACAGGAACATTCCGCCTGAGAAAATGGTTTTCATTTTAATTGAGTTATCCTTGACCTTACATGGTGTTAATGATTCCTGTCTAATTTGCTTGGATGCTTTAATTGTGAAGGGTTTGGCAATTAGGGGTTTAAGATTCATAATGTGCTACTTGTCATGATTGTGCCATTCTTTTCCCAGGCATCCCCAGCCAATCGGCAGATTGTCAATGGATTTGGAGAAGTCATAATGTGGGAACGTACCAAGCTGGTTTAAAGACAATATTTCAAGGAGAAAATAGCAAAGGGGTAAAAGCGATCCTAACTATAATTAGCAATTATTTTGTAAGGTAGCCTCCCCCCTCATTTGAATGAAGAGCCACTCAAATCAGGTCTTAATTTCCTGTGTATCTGGGGGAGGAATAGAGCCAAAGTATTATTTATGAAGAAGAGACATAAAATTAACCTAAAATGGATGTGTACATAAAGCATCAGTATCAACAAACAGGGCTAAATCAGGCACACAGTGAATCAGAGTTAGAAATGTCCTTCATAGAAATATGGACTTAGACATCGTGTCTAAATCTGGGATGTGTACAGGCAAGTCTAATGTTTTGATAATTCCTTTTGCAGACATCAAATCTGAATTGCACTTCAGGACCTACAGTAATGGTTTCTGGGCTTTGTAAGTGTCGGTATTAAATTATGAAGAATATAAACACACAAATAAAAATAATTTCTACTCTCCCCCCCAGGTCACTACAGGAAGATAGGTGGAATCAACTTATTGGGCCAACAAGAGAGAAGGTCAACACCAAGGTTGCCTGAGTGAGGCCCAACTGGAATGCAGGGCGGGGGGGGGGGGGGTGGGGGGTGGGGGGTAGGGAGTGGGGGGGTGGTTCTTCCTGTGCTACAGCTTCCTTTGACTCCCACTAGAAAAGGTGGAATGCTGTTCAAACAGGGAGGACCGTGAGGCGGGAGCCCTCGGGACTCACTCTTGATTCTGGCATTAAACACGTTATAATCTTTCATCAAGACTCATTCTTTTCATTTCCTATCACGTTAACCAATGGTTCTCATGACTTAGATTTCCAAAGACTCTCTTCTCTGGGATGAACAGCGATAATTTTTATATGGAGGTTGTTATGGTTAGGATCTAAAATGTCCCCTAAAGACTCCATGTTGATGGCTTGGTTACAGGCTTGTGGTACTCATGGGAGGTAGTGAAATTTTTAAATGGCAGGGCCTTGTGGAAGGAAGTTAGGCTTTGAAGGGGACATTGGAACCCTTTACTTCCTGGCCAGCATTTGTCTGTCACATGCTCCCTATTATGTTATCTCTCCACAGCCCCAGCAACAGTGGAGCCAAGTGGTGGTAGACTGAGTCATGCTAGAGCTGGAATCTTTCTTTGGAACAGGTTATATCTCAGGCATTTTGTCACAGTAACAGAAAAGCTGGCTAACACATGGCTCGTATTCTTTTGAAGACGCTTTAACAACCAACCCCCACGGGAGTTAGTTTTGCAAGTCATATTTGATGGTAATCAGTACACTATGAATAAGTTTGGGTTTAGTGTGCCTATCCTAGTAAGGAAGCAAAATCTAGTCTAGGAGGATTTTAGCAATCTAGGAGAAAACAAGGAGGAAGGTCCGGTTGGGTTTTCTGATCTTCACACATACATGAAGATAACTTTCTGCCTTTACCACTGTGTATAAGTAGCTCTGACCAACAGCACCCCCTTTGCTTTCCTTTAAACATTTTAAGCCACATTAAGACACCTATCATTTTGTGGGGGCTCGGTATTTCCATTTCTATTACTGTTCCCTGCAATGTACTTAGTCTAAATGAGGTAAATGTTTCCATCTCTCTTTGCTCCTGCTTGCAGATGTCCCCCTGGGGCCAGTTAGACTACAGCACGAAATGCCTATCAGGTAGCAAGATATGTTCCTAGGCAGGTATGCATACAGGGAGCTTACCCCACAGTCTCTAAATAGCTTCTGAGTGGCTAGAGAATGATGATGTGGCAAGTTTAACAGTCCATGGCCCAGAGTCTGGTCAGGAGCATCCTCCTGGAAGCATTAAGAACTAGAAGCTGCTTTCAGGCGGTAGCAACCTACCTCCATCTCTGAACCTGGTTCCGGGCCTGTTAAGTAGAGGGACTCATGTGTTAAGGGTTAGATTTAGACAGAGCAGTTCCGTAGAACATCTCTGGTGGGGAATTCTATTACAGAAGTAAATGCAGCAGGGACATGACAATCCTGGAAGACAGACCCTTCCTTGCATAACGTTTAATGTCCACAGGGTTGGAGGCAGTGGATGTCAAGAGCTGAGTCTGTAACATAGGCAATGTGTAATTGGGAGTGCAGTGCTAGAAGATTTGAGGCATATCAGCACTGTCAAAACCAAATCATTTTCTATGGCCAAAGCTCATCCCAAAGGCTGATAAAACATCCGTGGAAATGTGCTTTGGTGGGTTCTATTCTTTAAGAAATGAGTTATAAGAAATGGCCCCTTCTATTCATCTTGACCCCAGGCCAAACTTCAGGCTGTACAGCCTGGATCTTAGTGCCTTGTACATGTGTAAATCTCCAGTTCTCAGTGTCCGTCTGCGGCATCGTGCTCAGTTCTGAAGAATGGGAAAGCGCCCAAGTCATGATGCTTATCTCTTATATGCAAATGAAAGAGAGACATCACACAGTATGGCTTTCTAGGAAAATAGCCTCTTTCAGTTAATAATGCATAAATAGGCCCTACATGCCTTTTATTGTTCTGTCGAAGCTCTGCCAGAGACAGCATACACTGACAATTTTAACTGTACGAATGCAAACTCTCTTAAATGAAAGAGCTGGAGCAGAAATTATTTACAAATGACTTGCAAGCTCTGGGTCTAATTTGTGAATGTTGTCAGTGGAGGAGGTTGGCAGGTGCATAGTGTTAGCTTGTTTGTTTACAGCATAAATCACTTAAAAGGGTCTTAGATAGTAGAACTTAACTAAGGCGAAACTACTTTGCTAATACAGAAATTCATCACCCTGCACCTCTGTGTCTGCCACAGGGATGCTTAGAATAATAAATGGAACTCAGTTATGTGTTGCTTTTTTTTTCTTCTCGTGGTGCTCTGTGTGATTGTTGGAAAAACGCTAATCATCCCTTCTCTGTGTGAATACCGGGAACACAGGCATACCTTTTCTAAGTATGTGTAACTCCACGTTTTCCCATCAGCAAACACCCGAGACACAATTCTTCCTTGTCCATCATAATCCACTTTTTCACTAGTAGTTCCTCGCTGGATGCTGGCAATTTGTCCTGTGGATGAGTAGGTGACATTGACGGCCATCAGCTTGCTACTAGGCAGCCAGAGAGTTGGATGCCCAGATGTGTCATAAGCGATCCTCAGTAGAAATTTCCGGTGGTCATCGTAGATCTTTTCTGTCTTGGTGATCCGATCAAAGTCAACTGAAAGGAGGTTCCGTCCATTGACCTGTTACCAAATCGAGATAGAAAACACCTCATCATTCCAGAGCTACCTACTTTTCATCCATCGGAGTTCCCAGTATTGTTTAGACACTGTTTATGGTGATTGATTTTCTTTGCCAGTAAATTAATTTAGCAAATTCTGAGATAGAAGTACACTGTAATAGATTAACTGTTCTTTCACAAGGTTTTATTAAGCAGAAGGACAGCCTGGCATTTGTTCATAGCTGTTTCAATTCAATTTTGTAAACTAAAAGCAACAGGAGAGAGAGAGACAGAGAGAGGAAGAGAGATAGAAACACAGAGACAGACAAACAGATTGGATGGGAAAGAGACAGAGAAACGGGGAGGGGGTGAGAAAGAGAAAGGAGGAGAGAGAGAGAGAGAGAGAGACAGAGAGGAAGTGTGCATCTGCTTGCTTTAAAGACTTTTCCAGTGATGAACACCCTATGTAAATCACTCAAAGCTCCCCCCTACAAAAGGACAAAGAAAAAAAATAATAACTTAGTGAATTAATCATGGCTACATTAAATAAAACAGTGGTAAATGTGACTCTAACCCTTTGAAGTGCAGTTAAGCAGAAGTTGGAGCCTACGTTACTGTAAATTATTAATGAGTTGAGCTAGCAGGAGGTTACAAACATGATCGTTGCTTTGGGCCCAATATTGAAAAGTCACAATTTTTTTAGAGTGTTGTTTTCTTTTGATAACATCTGGGTTGCTGGCCCAGACTTGAGAGTTCTTTCCTACCACATATCCACAGGCCAAACATTGTACTTAATTTATAAACCTAGGACTATGTCATTGCAATAGGTCTCTTTGTGGCTGTAATGAATGCCATGCCCAGGATCTCTGGAGAAATCTGGCTGTTCTTGTCTGTGATGCAAGGCAGACAAGTATACTCAAGCCAGCGCTCAGCAGGGCAAATGTGGTGCTAAGTAGTTGACAGTGTTTGCGAATAAATTCAGAAGGGCAGAGGCCATGACTTTGTTCAGGCCCTGGTCATCCGTGGTACCTTTGTGGGGACAGTAGTCTGTACGTATCAAAGCTCTCAGTCTAGACTGTTAAAAATTAAACAGAGCAACCTTGACAGTGTATGACCACATTTTAATAAGAACATTTAGAATTAACAGATGGTCAGCTCAAGGTGACTGGTTTTATCTTCGATATGGTATGTTTTGCCAAAGCCTAGGATAGGTTTGGTTGCCAATGTAACAGTATGGTGGTATGGAGCCTTTAAGAGGGACTCATATTTCTCTTAAGAGACTGAACTATTTCTCATGGGAATTGATTCGCTTTCTCAAGATCAAGTTCTCACAGATATGTTCTTTGTCCGTTCCCTGTCATGGCTATTTGTTCTTCTACTTCCTGTCTTGAGACTTTTAATGGAACCCAAGCAAGATATTGTTGTTAAGCTTTTGGGCTTTTATGATGACTGGCTGCAATAAACCTCTTTCCCTTTTAAACTACACAGCACCAGACATACTGTTACAGCAACAGAAAGCAAAATAAAACATACACAACATTTCCATATAAACATATCACTAACATACACGCATACATACTGTTCACATCTGTAACACCTGCATTTACATACTACTTTAGCTTTTTGTTATGGTGACTTAAGCACCTGGGAGAGTAACTTAATGAAGGAAGGACTGATTTTGGTTCACAGTTCAAGTTCATTCAGTCCATCAAGGATGAGGGAGAGGGGAGTGGAGTGAGTCAGGAGACAGAAAGGGAGAGTGATAGCCTTAGGCTGGCTTTCTCTCTACCCCACTTCTTTATTCAGCCCGTAGGAATGAAGGGTAGGTTTTACCTCTTCAGTGAATTGTCTCTGGAAACACCCTGGGATGTGCTTCAGTCAGTCAGGAGATTCTGACTCCAGCTAGGGTGACTGTGAGGACTTGCCACCCTGTCACCCTGATACCCAAACACATCACCTTAAACCACAATACATGCATGCATAGGCAAGTATGGATGTGATATACATGCACATTTGTGTAAAAATTGTGATGAGATTTTACATACCATTATTGATATTAATTACATTCCAAGCAGAAATATTCCTTAAGCCTAAAATTTTCTAATTAGCTCTTCAAGAGGAGAGTGGTGTGAAGTCCATGGAGAGGTGTGGTATAAGTCTTAAAGACATAAGTTTTTTTTGGGAAAATACTTCAATGAGGTGATTTACAAATAATGAGAAAGGGCAGAGCTCAGCATGGAGATGAAGTGACCCTGTATTTTCAGATAGGGTTTATATGAAGGAAGAAAACCACTGCGTTATGTCACAGCAGACATTTGTGTGCATCAAAGGTCTATATGGTGTGTGTATGTGTACACACATGCATGCATGCACACAAAAGTCCCAGGGGTTCAAAAACCTGACCTCTAAGACTTACAAGACCCAGGAACAGCCTACCTTGGGCTTTGAGCTGCCCTGTATCTGTTTGGTCTATGAACCAAACAGACGTAGGACTGGATCCCTGATACTTTGCCCTTCAGTAATTTTACTGGATTGTGAGCCAGCCATCTGGAGGCTGCCTACCCTCTTCCCTCTCTCCTGATGAAGATCATTTGCTTCCCCTGCTTAGGTGAATTCTGTGACAGTTTCCGGGATGCTTTGGAACCAAGTCATAGCTAATATTACAAACATCTTTTCTCAGGTCTGTAGAAAGATTTGATATCAAATCAACTCGATAACTGGTAGGGTCAAGTGCTTCTGCTTCTAAAGGCATGGTTGTGGATGCACGAAGCCTTGGTTGGTCAACTACACTTTCGTGTATAGCTCCATATGTGTGAGTGTACGGGCAGCACAAAGTATACTTGGTGAGTTATTAAAAACAACAGCAACAACAACAAAAACAAAGTTGGGAGAGGGTGGTCCAACAGGGGAGTTAGGGGAGACGTCTGGGGTTGAATATTTATTTATCCTACACGTGTGAGTTTCTCAGTTAATGAGACAGTATTAAAGAGGAAAAACAGGAAGAGGATTTTGTACAACTGAAATGACTTCATTTGGGCTTTTGGGCATCTCAGCTTTTGTTTTAGAAGGATGCCCCACCCTTACCCCTATCCCCACACATTCAGGTTTGCCCTCTTTCTAAAACAAACAAACAAACAAACAAACAAACAAACCCGTAGATTGTGTCATTCTATAAATAACCATGAAAGACTGTGTAGTTTCCACACTATTGCCCGCATTATTGCCCCATCTGTTTGTATTTAATTTTGCATCCATTTTAACTTGTACTTCAGTTCTTTACCAGAACCCAGGTTTATCTCTGCAGTTTCTCTGGCTCCAGTCAGAGTTCTGGGCTGCATATCTGGTGTGATCAGTGAGTAGCAGGGCAGGTCTGGGCCTCCCCTTTGCTCACCTGCAACCTGCGACAGCTTTCTGATTTGTTCCTTTGGTTTGTGAGCATGGCGATATGACACCAACCCTCCCTCCCCCAGATGAAAATCAAGCATGTCACTACTGTCAACTGTATGGGTTTCTATACCAAATATGCCACCATCTGGGAACATCTGGAAGCATTAGGGGACCCGACATGGATGGGTGTTTTAATTTTCCTTATTATCTAGACAAATACTGTATGCCATATCTTTATTGTATCCTTAAGGTGAAATAATACATTTCTTGAGGAAGGGATTTTTTTCCTCTGTACATTTCAACACAAATCAAGTTTTGTGTGTGTGTGTGTGTGTGTGTGTGTTATAACTGTATCAAACTCTTAGGTTTAAGCAATTCTCCTCCCAGGTTTCTGGGGCTGCAGGTATGTGCTACTTTGCCTGGCAAGGTGTTAAACATTCTTAGTGTTTCCAGGTATTAGTCACTATTATTTAAAATACAAAACTCCAAAAGACACCAACAGACCTCCTGTTCTCTTTGTCTCTTTCAAGCACACCTTCTTTGTAAATAATCAGAAGTGGCCAAGTGTTGTGTCTACTCTGAGATCTAATCCTGTTCCCTTAAACAAGGCATCTTTTTCTTTTCTTTAGGATTTATTCATGTATGAGTGCTCTATCTGCATGTATGCCTTTATGCCAGCAGAGGGCATCAGACCTCACTAAAGATGGTTGCAAACTACTTCATGGTTGATGGGAACTGAATTTAGGTCCTCTGGAAGAGCAGCCAGTGCTCTTAACTGCTGAGCCATCTCTCCAGTCTCCTAAATCTTTTCTGGTATTGTACTTATGAGTCACATTATTTCAGTGGGGATTTTATAAACATTTTAAGGTATAAAAATATCAGTTTAAGAGACTGGGGAAATGGTTAAGTCAATATAGTGCTTGCTACATGGAGAGCTGAGTCTGGATTTCTAGCATCCATATTAACAACAGCAACAGCAACAACAAGGCTGGGGAGTATGGTGTGTGCTTATAAGTCCAGCACTGGAGAGACAGAGACAGAAAGGTTCCTGGGCCTGATGGCCAGCTAGTCTAATATACAGTCGGCTGCTGGTCATTATGACCGGACCTGTCTCAACAAAACAAGGCCGATGACTCCTGAGGAAGGACACCTAACGTCCACTTCTGGCCTCCACAAGAACATGCACACATGTGCACCTACATACACACAAAGACATCAATGTGGTTACAATGAATACCTAATCTCAAGATGCAACCTTCAATCATCATTCTACCTCTCAGCCTGGAAGTGAGTCCCAGTGTTGGGGGCCGCTATCACTGCCTTTCTGATGGACTTTATTTCCTTAACGCAAGCATGGAAAATCTCCATTTTCATAGCTATGTCTAGCACGACTGTAATTAATCACAGCGTCCTTTGACAGGAAGAGGGGAACAGTTACAATTTTCATTCTGGAGTGCTTGAGAATTAAACTCCAAATGACCTGAAACAATTTGCCTAAAAGGATGCACCAGCACAATCGGGCTATGCACACTCTTTTGAGGTGTTACTGGGGGGGGGTGTGGAGAACAAGGCTGGCTTGTTACCTAGCACACTCTGTGGCAGCATGAAGCCTTCTCAGTGGCCCTGTTGGAGCATCAACTGTCACAGATGGCTCTGTGTCTCTGTACTTGCTTGTCCTGAGCGCTAACTAAATGTGTGATCCCATTCCAGGACAGAACACTGCATGAAAATACCACACAAATGTGATGGGCTGAATGTGAGAGATTTAAATATGCTAGCGTACTTATGTATGCCTTCAAACACACTTTGGACTTCCAAATTCTGAGTATTTCTCTTCGAAATGACTCACTGAAATTATCCCTTTAACATGAATTCTGGACAGGTGTTAAAAAATAAATTCTACTCCCGAATTACAGCATGGCTAAAATTTAGGACTATTTATCAACTTTGTTTTGGGGACAGTCTTACTATGTAGCCCAGGCTAGCCTCAAACTCATGATCCTGTAGCCTTAGCTTCCTAAATGCTGACATTACTGGTCTGTGCACTGACAGCTGACTATTTTCTTTTTAACCTTTGTGTGTGTGTGCATGTGTGAACATGGACATACTTATGTCGAGCATGTGTGTGGAGGCAGGGGGATAACTCTAGGCATTGGTTTTCATCTTCCACTTATTTGAGAGAGGGTCTTGGGACTCAAGGCTGGCTAGTCTGTGTGCATGGAGATTCTCTTGTCCCAGCTTCACATCTGTGTTGACATCACACACATATGCTAATCCACACGGCTCTATGTGAAGTCTAATCTGAACTCCGGTCCTCACTCTTGCCTACAAGCTTTTCCTACTGAGCATCTCCCAAGTCATAGGTCCATGTCTCTTTACCAACTATTATCTGACCAATACAAGCAGTTACTACGTGTGCATCTACTTGTGAGTGCATTGACGTGAATGCGCTCCTCAGTTATCAACCTCTTTTTCCCCCAGAATATCTCATTGACCTGGAGTTTGCTGATTAGGCTAGGCTAGACGGCTTGAAAATCCGAGGGATCTACCTGTATCTGCCTCCCTGGTATCTGCATGGCAAGTGTACCACCTGCCTGGCTTTTAAAAGTGGCTTAGGGGAACTGAAATGGGGTCCTTATGTTTGCAAGGCAAGCGTTTTACTGATTGAGTCAACTCACCAGCTCTCATCTATGTTTATTTTAAAGTTTAGCTATTAGCCAGCAAGCCACAGGATGATCTTTATTCTGCCATGCTTGCCTGCATCACTGCCGGGTTCCATGTATCTATTTCCTGCTGTCTCGAGCACTGTCTCACAGAAAATACATTTACTACATTCTAATAGAATTTCCCCTTCTCTCCTTTCTGCCTTCCCTTTAACTTTTAAATCCGTCTTATGCACACACACTTTGTATAACTCGTTCTCTGTCTATCAGTCATCCATCTATCATACCCATTAAATGTTTGGTTTGTTTATAGCAAGTGGACATCAGCAAGGCCAGACACTCCGCACACAGCATGTTTCCTCGGATGATCTACATGCAGCGAAACACAGACAACCCATATTGCAAGCTTGTCGCTCCTCATTCTCGCATTCACTGAATAAATATTTGAGCGTCCACCATGTGTCAGGCATATAGCTAAATTTAAGTCAAAAACTAGAAAATAAAAAGAACCTTCTGCTAGGAAACAGCAAAAAGGACAGAGGAGACATTCTCAGTCTCGGGGGAGTGATGCAAAGGCTCCTCCAGAATGATTCAGGTCCCATGTGGGCACAGGCTTCCTGCCCACACTTCTTTCCCCGTTTTGGTGGGCCCCAGATTCAGTTCTCCAACAGTCTTTCTCACCGGCACTTTCTCCGTGGAGTTTCCTCTTGGAATTCACAGAGGAATGAAATTAGCAGTCAGAGCAGGCACATCCAATTCTATCTGGAGGGTAAGAAACCCTCCCTGGTGATCTTGGCATTGTCTCTGGGAGAGCAATCACATATATCAGCTGGAGATTTCTTTTCAGTGTGACTGAACAGGCCATTTGAAGGAGTCCATTTGCCGAAATGTCTTGCTGAGGTATTGTGATTCTGTTATTTAGGCAGACATCAGTGCTTACACCTGTGTGTAGGACTTCCTCTGTTTACAGAGTTGGTGTCTCCATTTAAAGTGGGGTGCAGGATCAGGGACTTCAACTGACATCTCTCTCTCTCTCTCTATCACACACACACACACACACACACACACACACACACACACACACACACACACACACTCTGTAGCTTGGGCTGGCATGGAACTTACCATGTAGCCTATGAACAAAGTATTTCCCTCTTCCCATAGACATTTTCCCTCACAGAAACCGGGACACCTCTCTCCTATTCATGTGCTGTGTGGGTAGAAACACTCAACATTTGGCACAGGTGGCTGAGGGTCTCCGGGTTAGGAATACGTCACCATGCTATGTATTTCTGCTGTACTTTCACACTGGCTCCCTGACACCTTAATGGCTATGTCAAAAGGGAAGACCTTGTCTGTAACAAAGCAATAGGAAACCTATCTAGATTGTAATGCTGTGATATCCACTAGACAATATCATTTAACCTGTTTTCTATTATAGATGTAATGATGTATAAGCAAACTAAGAGGGTAGAACACAAATGAGCTATAAGATAGACCACTATAAAAACCTGGCACCCCTGAGTACATTCCCAGGAGTGAGCTATATGTTACATCTAATTTTGGCTTTAGGAAAGTCCATACTAATGTTCGTCTAGTGGCTGGACTAGATGATGGTCCCATCATCGGGTTATAATGCTTCCCCTTTTGTTCACATGATGTATAGTTGTTGTTTTCTCAGCCAGTGCCATACTCACAAGGTGAGATGGAACTGCAATATTGTATTTCTCTGAGAGGTAGGGTGGTGATTTGAATAAGAACGGCCCCCATAGGCTCATATTTGAAAGCTTGGTCTTAGTTGGTGGAACTGTTTGGGAAGGATTAGGAGGTGTGGCCTTGTTGGAGGAGGTGTGTCACTGTGGGTGGACTCTGGGTCTTAGAAGCCCACTTCATCATTCCCAGTTAGCTTCTCCTTTCTTCTTTGTGCTTGTGGAGCAGGATGTAATCTCTCAGCTATTGCTCCAACACCTTGCCTACCTTCCAGCAAGCTCCCCGCCATGATGGGCATGGACTCTAACCCTCTGCAGCTGTGAACTGCAAATTAAATGCTTTCTTTTATAAGCTGCCTTGCTCATGGTGTTTTATTTACAACAATAGAAAACTAAGCCAGTCAGTGGTGTTAAACATTTTTTCATGTGTTTACTGGGCATGTGTACTTCATGTGTGTAGAACTATCTACTCATTCCATTAGCCCACTTATTGCAGCGCTGTGCACAAGAGATAAATTATGGAACCGATCTGCATGTGTAACAATAAAAAGATGGATGAAAATAATGAGATCTTGTTCTTCAGCCCTAAAGAAGAAGGAAGCTATGTTGTCTACAGGACAAAGGATACAAATGGAAACAATCACATTAAATGAGTCTATCCAGTTTCAAAAGAAAAAATGTCATGTTTTCTTTCACTTAGGGTCCCTGGATTTTATATGAAGTCATGTATGTACTGATCCTGCCAATGAAGAAGAGAGGCCGACTAGAGAGACACAGGGATTAACAGGATGGAAAGAGTCGGAAGAGGGAAGGGGTTGGGGCAGGCACAGGATATGCTCAAAGCAAATCATCTACTTGCATTAAAACGGCCTTATATTGCCCAGTTTAACAAGGTAAACAAATTAAAAACAGTAGAGCCTGAGGCTGGAACCTGTGTGTTTTTGAACCATAGGTGTTATATTATTTCTGGTGTTCAGGGCCGGGAAAGCCCAAATTGAAGGTTAAGTCTGTGTGTCCTCTCATGAAGGCTCCTATGTGAGGCTTGGTGTGACTGTGACTCTTGTGTGTGTCTGACTCATGTGCATGTCATATGTACTCCATGAACCACTGCATAAGAAAGGCAAAGCCTGGGAGTTCATTTGCAGCGAGCAGCTGAGGGAAGAGTGCCTGGGCTGAGACAGTGGCAGCCGCTGCCTCTTCAGTTCAGTGGAGACACAGGAAGAATCCTGAGTGCACTTGGCAATAGACCACAGTCCCAGGAGAATCAGCACAAAGAAACGTGGAGTGTTTCCCTGTCCATTGCTTTAGGGACACCACCCTCACTTCCTCTCTAGTGACCAGCATGTCTCTCTCTCACCACGATCACTACATCCCTCTAGCTACATCTCATTCCAGCCTGCCAAACCAGCCCGGGGCTGACTGGAGCCAGACACAGGGATGAGGTGGCTGCAGTCAGCCCTGGCTAGAGAGACCATGCATTACAGCCCTGAACACCAACCTTGTAATTACCTGTGATCAGAACACAACCCACTAGTTGGATATAGTCTGTGTTTGATCCATTGATTCTTTTTAAAATTTCATTTCTATTTCTTGGAAATAGCCAGAAACAGTATTTAGTTGCTGTTTCTCACCCTGAAGAATTGCCAAGGTAAATAATGTTGGCCCCTTACGATAATAATTTAACTATTTGGAGTGAAGGAGAAAGAGGGAGGGATTACTATTCAGCTTCATGCTTTGTTCTCCCTTCGTGATTTGGAGTTATTTATTTTTTAATGGCAAAGGAAGTAATGTTGGAGAGAATTATCTACATTTGCCTGGTAAACTCAAACTCTGTTTGCTAATGTAAAGAATGAGTCAGATTCAGTTTACTGTGGCTGAAGGTGATTTCTTGCAACCCATGCTGTAGTGTTTAATCTATATTGTCTTTACCCAATAGCTACCATAAATCACAGCTTGCCTTCCAGATGCATTTGGCCTGTAATGTAAGAGTGATAAAAAACGCCAACAAGCAAATGCAGAGACCATTTTGCAAAGCTCAATTACACCAGCATAATGAGAAACACCACATTTCTCATAAAGAAACCAATAAAAGGTGGGGTTTCTGTCAACTCTGAAGAGACAGCATAGAGAGAGGTACTGAGGTTGGAAGCCTTGTTATACATCCAAACTGCAGTTCAAACACACAGAGATTGCAAAGAAAGACATCACCTCTCAATGGCTGGCCTGTTTCCCTCAACATTCATATTTGTGACTTTGAAAACTGAATATTTAAACCAATTCTAACTTATCCCCATCTATGCAGGAAGAAGCCACCACAGCTCACAGAGGGGGAAGAGTCTTGAGGTGGTATCAGCAAGATGAAGCTCAGCTGATAACCAAAAACTGTGCATCTGGAAGTGTGTTATGTGCAATTTCTAAATTTCTCAGGGAAGAATTCCTTTTAATCATTTGAAGGTTTTGATGGCTGGTATGATTCATGGCATATACTCAATGCAGACATTTGAGGGTGCAGGTGGCAAGTCCTGCCCGTGCAGGCTGTATACACACAGCAGCATTGGACACCACACAGAGGTGGACATCCTCTGCTTTCTTTCCAAGTATGACTTACCCGGAGCTTTCTGCCAAACACGTTGACTTTGCCTTGGGCTTGTTCTTTTCGGAATCTCCATTCTACCAGATTCTGTCCATTCTCACCAGGAAGAGTCATATTTCTTTTGGCCACTGTGGGATTCGCTGTGCCAGCCAGAACGTGGGGCTCTGTCTGGTAGTGTGAATCTAGGCCGCTGGCATAGATAATTCTAAGGGAGCCATCATAACCAATCTGATAGCTGTTTCTTAACTGGTCTAAAAAAAAAAAAAAAAAAGAGAAGCAGAAAATGTGAACTATTTTGTCTATGTTAAACATCTGACATTAGTGCATTAAGAACTGATAAATATTTCTAAAACATTGAGGCTCACTTATAAAACCAAAAGGGGCACTTAATGATGCTGTATGGTCTGGAGAGTTAGTGTCTGCTCAAGAATAACTTAGGTGAAGGGAACCTGGTCTTCAGTTTGTGAGGTGAGTTTTGGAGTCACTGATAATTTTAGGTAATACCTGTCTGAAAAAAGTGTATCACCAGGGCAGGTACCTCATACCTTCTTCTGTCCTTCCCTCGTTTCCTGTCTCTCTCCCCTTTCTTCCCTCCCCCTCCCCCCATCTCCTTCCTGTACACCAGGAGGTGAAGAAACTCCTCCTTTCTGTGTTTCCACAGCCATGATGAGCTGTGATGGAACCTCTGCACCTGTAAGCTCAGCAAAGCCTTCTGCCCCTTGCTCCTATCATTGTATTTTATGACAATGGTGGAAAAAGTTATGATTATAGATCCTTCCAGAGAGTAACACGACAGCTTCGGCCTCTGGTATTTCATGCCACCAGACTTTTGGCCGAATATCAAAGGCAAACTTTAGAGAATTTAAAAGCAACAGTGTCTTTAGGAGATTAAATGAAGGTTCACCTTCTTTGGCATGTGCGGTAGAGCAAGCATTTGGTCTTTCGGTAGACTGGGTGTCCACCTCCAGAACTACAGTCCCGCCACTATGTATATTCTGTTGTCTTTTGTCTTTGGGAAGATCAATATCCCCAGCTTGCATACTCAAAATGTAAAGAGATATTCTCCCCTAAACCAACTTTTAAGAAAAGGGACTCACTTGTTTTGTATAAAAAAAACTCTATCATATTATAGACTAGTGCCTCTGTCTCAGTATAAGACTTTGGAATAATAAAGGACTAGTCATAGAAAAAATACAAGAAAGAAATATTACTTTTAGATGATTGCACAGGTTGCCCAATGGGTAAGTTTTTAAAAAGAAGAAAGAAATGAAACAAACAAAAAATCGCCAAATCAATCCAAACCAAACCCAGGCAGAGTAAGAGAAGTTTAACGCAGGTTTAGTAATTATTCCAGGCTGTGGAAGAGTTCAGGTATTATAGAAACAGGTTTTTGGGATGTGAGGTAAAATTGCGATCATGTGTGGCCTCTGATGCCACACTACAGTGGATCACAGCATCTTGCTTCAAGTTAATGCAGAGGTGAAAGCATGCTTTCAGAACTGCTGGATGACACAACACTACTAGGGTGATATGTAGCAAGAGCTGGAATTAAGCTGTATTAAATAAGAATGGAAAAAGACGTTTTTCAAGGCTAGCCTTATTTTGTACACTATATGATACTTGTGTTTGTGGATAATACTGCCTGTAGGACCTTGATTATTTTACTGATGTTTCTAAATGTTCCTGCTTTCCCTTGCCCTCATCTGGTTTATCTTGAAACATGAACGTCTGAATTTTACTTGGATAACTGATAACTTGCTCGTTATTCATTTCAAATTCGGCTTTTGCCTTTACCTTGAACCATGGTATAGAAGGAATCGATTGACGACAAATTGGAAGTGATGCTGACATCTTCGTCTCGGCTGGATGACTCAATGTCCACGGTGATAGCCTTGTCCATATCGCCGTGTAAGTTTGTAACAACTCCGGTTGGAAATGTAACATTTGTGAGGCGACCTTCACTGTCATAGCTGAATGAGAGAGGCATCATGTGGTGTTAACAAGGAAATGGCTGGCTTTTTTTTTTTTTAATCCATACATTTAGGGTTTAGGGCGCACCAGTATTAGCAGCACAAATTTGGAGGAGTATTTTTCTTTGTGCATGAGCTATGCTGAGTGAGGACTTCAAACATGCTTTGAAGTAATCAGAAGCCTGTTTAACATAGAAAAACCTCACTGGTGAGAGCAAGGCTAAACAGACTAGTTCTCCATCTCAGCATTTTAGTCTTTGAAGTGTGACCAAAACCCACCTGCACATCTAATTTGCTGTTTCAAAGGGAACATGTTTGCTGATATTAAATTCCTTAGTATTCCTTCATATTTTCCACCAAGCAGACATAATTCACTGCTTCATGCTTTCAAAGCTATCTCAACTAAGACCTCCATGACTGTGAAGCATGCACACATATGTACTACCTTCAAACACATTTAAATATCTCAGCATCTTGCGACATTTTCAACACATTAACCATGAGAAACAAAAGACTTTTAAAGACCATTTTTGGACAATGTAGTATCCAGAAATTAGAGAAAGCTAGGCAAATACAGTCACTAAGCTATAACCCTTACCTCAAAGACTTTAAAAATTTCTCAGTGATTGACATAGTTTATGGCAAATTAGGACTTCAGTGGTAGTGATGATGATAGTCTTTCTTAAAAATTACTGTTTTTCTATTCTTTAGAAAAAGATTAATTCTTAATTATGTGTACATGCTGGGGCATATGTACATGCATGTAGGTATTCACAGAATTCGGAAGAGGATGTAGGACCCCGGGAGCTGGAGTTGAGGGGAGTTACAGGTGGTTGTGAACTTTCTGATGTGGGTGCTTGGAAGTGAAGTCAGGTCCTTTAGAAAAGGAGCAAGTGTCCCTAACTGCTGGGCCTCAACCTGTCTCATCTCTTTATTGCTATAGGGGTGTGTGCTATTGCAAGTGACTTATTATAGCTAGTGAAATGGGATACTGCATTTCCTAAAATTGAACAGTTCTTTGATATTTTATTACATGCTTTTTTTTTTTTTTAAAAAAAGCATACAAATATGGGAAACTTATTTAATGTTAGGGTCCATTTTAAGTACCATGCCGTGATAATAAAACTGCTCTATAAGAATAACATTTGATTAAGCATTCAATTTTTCTTTCTTTTTAAAAAAGATTTATTTATTTATCATGTATACAGTATACAGAAGAGGGTACCAGATGTCGTCATAGATGGCTGTGAGCCACCATGTGGTTGCTGGGAATTGAACTCAGGACCTCTGAAGGTATAGCTAGTGCTCTTAACCTCTGAGCCAACTCTCCAACCCATCAATTTTTCTTAACTTCCCACTTGTGACATCACCAGAGAAAAAAATTAAATGATGAGCACATTTTCTGAAAAAAAAAAAAAAAAACCAAAACAACAACAAAAAAACCAAACTCAAGATTTTCAATGAAAATTTCAGAGGCTTCCTTATAGCAAGCTCAGTAGCAGTGATGGTAGAGAATGGATGTTTTTCAAGGAAGACAGAAATTGCCAGGGCTGGGCAAGCATACAATAATAACAATAATAAATACAGAGTGATATGAAATGCAGGGTAGAAAATGTTGCTTGCAGTTAGACGATCCCAGGCAATAAAGATGGCAAAGACAGAGGTCTGCTCTGTGCCTGGTGTTGTGCTGACCCATTAACTCAAGAGGGCTCAGGGGCAGTGAGAGCTTGGGTTTGATGGACGTGTTCTGACAGGCTGCCACGCAGCTGCTGCGGTGGGAATGGGCATTCAGGGGTAAGTGGGGAGAGATGGAGGACAGGAGAAACAAGCGCACCATTACATGTCATCATTGCCTGGACTCAGAAAAGGCAGTGCCAAAGAAACAGAGCAGACATCCTTCCCTCCTCAGCAATCCCGGAGCCCCGAGCGGATGAAGGCACAAATGAAAGAAATCCCAAATAGTTTACTGTGGTCACTGTTTTTCTGAAGATATTATTGATCTCAAGATAAGCAGGAATAGGCTTATCCACACAGCAAAGCGAAGATACAGAATTATGGATAAAATCAGTCTCAAGTCGAGTCATATTCAGTATAATTTTAGCATCACATTGTAGCGCTTACATTTACTGGGTCCTTGAGAAATTAGCATCCTTCTGAATGCTCTTAGAAAGAGATCATCCTGTACCGCATTAACCCTCTCCCACCCTGTAAGTAGAAAAATGAAGAAGATGTGGTTAAGTCACTTGTTCAGGCTCTCATGGCTGAGCTGCCAATGGAACCCGTTAGGCACCTGACCTCAGGTCCATTGTCCTTTCCATAAATCACAGGGCCTGGTTCAAAGTTGAGAGCTGTGCTTTATACACATGATCTTCCTCGCCAGCATCGTGCTGATTTATTCTTGTTGCGGCCGCTGACCTGCCCTTTCGCTGGTTTATATTTTCCAGCCCCATTCAGTCTCAAGCAGAAATTTCACCTTTTTCCCGTAGAAAGCATTTTGCCAACCTTTGACTTGATGCTTTCATTGGCTTACCACTCATTCCATTTCCTGCTGGGCAGGCATTTTATGTCACAGGAGGTTGAGCACATGGGGATCCAGCCCAAGATGTTGAGCATTCAGAAGGCAACCTGTTAGCCTTTGGTTCTTTGGGAAATAAAAATACAAGTAACCTTTGGAGATGTGCAGTCAAAAGGACATAAGGATAAGCTGGATCTTCAATGGCTCAGTTTACCAGTTTGGCCCTGGAAGCTCTGAATGTGTGCCTGCCAACAAGATGGCTAAATCTTAGTTAAGGCATTAACAGGAGTATAGTGTATGAAAAAGGAAGGCAAGGAATGAGTAAGAACTCGCGGGGCATCTTCCTGTCTAGTTACCCATTAGTTTCTGAATACAAGGGCACTGAGAACCCAAATGCAATGATAATACAGCATAGTCACATGTGTGGCAGTTTACCTCCTAACAATGAGTGTCCTTTGGGTACTAGGAAGCCCCAGGTGAACCAGAGTCCAGGCAGAGATGTCTCCAGCTGGAGGAGCCATTGGAGATCTCCTTGAGGTGACCTCTGCTATTAAGCCTGGATAACAAAGGTTTTCACAGGCAGATTAGGACTGGGTGGAGTAGAAGATGAGGGAGTTGGGGATACTGGGTGTCTTGGAACATACAGCAGTGAAGTTGTTAGGACTAGGAGAAAGTTAGCCATTGAGCATTAAGGAGATAGAGCATTGAGGAGGGTACTTAGGGAGCAAAAGTTTAATGAGGCTGACGTGATGGGTAGCACGGAGCGAACTTATGAAGGGGTCGCATGCTAGGCAGTGGGTGCTCGCTGATTACACAAAACATTGGGGAAATATGAGAGTGGGCAAGTAAAGCATTATCACCTTTACCCCACTGCTTCATAAACAAAACGTATTTAATCACATTTAAGGCAGAAAGGGCCCAATTTCAGGCCAAGAGATAGTTGGTAAACAAAAAATACACTCTGAGGTTGAAAACATGTATTACCGTTCCTTGTTTATTGTAAGGAATGGGGTGGGGTGTTACTCCTGTGTGTACTTTCGTTTATGTTGGATGAAGCAGGGCTATCTGGTAGATGTGATTGGATAAGACATGGATGACCTGATGGCGATAAATGGAAGGACCAGAAATGCAAGGCCTCTCTTTGTTCAGATTCTACCAGGTCTCCCTAGGTAGGGTCTGGTATGAGGGTCTTGAGGCCTACTGTAACAGCAGAAAGGACAGAGAGGGCCCTGTGGGTGTTACAAGGAAACAAAGCCCAGTTTCTGTGATCCATCTTGGGGAAGAGGATTTCCAGCTTCTGTGAATGCTTCTGGAGTGAAGGGAGGAAGAAGAAAGGAAAGTGGGAAGTAGTCAGGACTTTTCTAGTCTCCTTCAATTTAAAGCACCCAGCATGAGAAATCCAAGCCTTTGGATGCTGTATTATAAACCTCCACAAAAGCACCATGAAAAAAATTTTCACCATTCTTAATTATTTTTTCATTTCAAGTGAAGACTTTTTCACTTTGTCATCAGAAATGAAAATGAGAGGAGAAAGAGACTTTAAGATGACCAGAGGATTCTGGGTAAGGAGTTGAAACAAAAGAATCAGTTATCCAAAAAAAAAAAAAAAACAAAATTACTTTTTTTCAGGCAATGTTGCAGCAATAACCAAGTGGACCACTCTGACCCTGGGAGATCAGAGACCTTCCCATCGAATCCATATACTGCTGGACATTGCCTCTGCTAAGTTCTGCTCAATGTTAGTGGCTTGGCCTCAGTGCACTAGACCTCCCAAACTCATTCGTATATTAGAGATGTAGTTTTTCTTTTATTAGCCCTTTGAATTTACAATGCAATAGGCTCTAGGGAATTTAAATAGAACATCAAGTTCACGTTCACTACTCCTCTATCTGGTAGCCTCATAGTCCAGATTCATCACACAGCACATTCTTTCCCGCTCCCGGCTGACCCCTCTTCACAAAGGACTCTGCTTGGAAAAGACACTCTCCCTCAGGCTCTTACTGACCTTTGACTCTTGCAGCCATGGGATACCCTTTTTATGGTTATCTATTTATTTGACTTTAATTTTGATTGCATTTTTGCCTAGACTTGCTACTTCAGCTTTTAGAGAGTATTTTCAAAACTCCTTTTATGTTTCCCAGGCACAGAGATTATTAGTAGATGCCTCAGAGTCATGACCTCAGTTATCCTCATTGCTCACTCTGAGATGAAATCATCTTTCTCCTTCCCATTCACAGGCATGAAGTACTCAACAACTCATTTTCCCTTCATAACATCTTTCACATATGTATATTCCCATTCCCACTGCTTGGACAACTGGTCTACCTACAACTGGAAAATAAATAAATGAACATGGACAACAGCTAACTCTCCTCCTGCACCTCAGGCTCAGCCCTTTTGAACATGGAGCACAGTGAGAGATGGCTGCAGAAGCCATTTTGTTTTCTCAAGGATCATATTCAAGAAACGTGACCCAATACCTTTTTCTTTGCATAGTCATAACCTGTATAGAACTGACAGAGTGATAACACATTGGCCTTGAAACACAATCATCTAACCAGGGAGGTCCAGAAATAACTCCTTTAGGGGTTCAAAGGATTCTGTGCAGTACCATCCCACCTTTTAACATTGTGCATTGCTGAGAAACACAGACATTTATGTAGGTTTTGAAATGTAGAACTGCTAAACAGTTCATCATGAGGATTTTTTGCTCTATAGACTACATATACCTTCATTATCCACCATTCTAGAAGTGGGCAGAGAGCAAAGTCATCCTCTCTAGTTCACTATGTATTCTTGTTCTTACACAGAGAGAGAGACACACACACACAAACACATATACAGACACACACACAAACACAGAGACATATACAGATACACACATACAGATACACAGACACACAAGCACAGAGACATATACACAGATACACATAGAGACACACAAACACAGAGACATATACACAGACACACAGACACACACAGACACACACAGACACACACAGACACACAGACACAGACACACACAGACACACACACACACACACACACACACACACACACACACACTGAGTGGACCCAATGCCCAGGAAATGGATGTATGTGAGGAAAACGGAAAGCCTTGAATTAGGTGGGCATTCTATTTACAAAGAAATTTCATTTATAACTGAACAGTTGTTGTTACACACAAGATACTAGCTTCCACAAAGATGCAATATGTATCATTGTTTCAGCAAAGAAAATCTGGTAACTTTTAGGAAATATTTCTTGTGGGATAAGTGTTAACAGAGGCCAAGAGAAATTGGAAGGATGGTAGAATCACAGATTTGTTACAGTAAAAAGGAATTTCTTCATTGCTAAGAAACCTTTCATTTTGTAAATAAGGGTAGTTCTGGGGCTTGCCAAACATCCTAGTTGGGAGTGATAAAATTGGCCCTGGAGACAAGGTTTTCACTCTGGTCCAGAGCCTTTCCTGACCAAAGCGTTTTCACAGGGCGGGTGGGGGGGGAAGAGGAAACAGAAGGAGCAGGAGAAAGGGCAAGTAGAGAACAGAAAGATAAAATGGCAGAATTAACCAATGCACATCAATGGCTTGGAAAGCCCTGTGAGTATCAACAAATGCACAGATAAACAACAGCATAGGCTATTGTTCAGTCTACCATTCAGTAGATCATTGTTTAGGAAGTGGGTAGACTTGGAATGTAAAACATAAGGAAATAGTGAGATTGATATGATATCTGTTCACCAACTCTGAGAGGGAAAATGATACTGCTCAGTTTCAGAAGGCGAGAGGCATCATGGGCCACAGGAAGTGAGAAGCATAAAGAGTATAGGAGAACAGGGCTGAGAGACAGTTCAGTTTGCAGAGTGCTTGCCACACAAGCATAAGGACTCAAGTTCAATCCCCAGTACAACAAAGCTAGGTGTTGTCTGTAATCCCAGTACTGGAGAAGTAGGGACAGGCAGAACCCTGGGGTTTGCTAGCAGGCTACCACTTGGCCGATCTCCACAGCAATGGGAGGCATGGTCTCAAAAGGTAGGGTGGATAGCGCCCCCTAAAGAATGACTCTGAAAGTTGTCCTGTGACCTCTGAACCCATATGCAAACCATGAACATGCGCGTAGGCACGAATGCACGCATATAAAAGATAGATACAGAAAGTGATATCTCATAAAAAGACAGCTGATTTGAACATTACAAAGAATCGGGTCTTCAGAAGGTGGATCCTTGAGTGTTTACTTGTATAGAAAAGTTCAGACTGTCAACTCATCATTCAGAGCAGCCTCCCTGCCACTGGTACCCAGACCTTATATATTCCTTCTCACTGTGGTTTCATTCACTCCTAACTTTTGTTTTCTCAGTAGCTCCTGCATCACTGGGTTTTCCCTAAGATCTAACCAGTTTCTTTCTTTCTCTTTCTTTTATTATTATTTTTTTAAGACCATATCTAGCTAAGCTCTCCAGGCTGGTCTTGAATTCCTGTTCTTCCTTTCTCAGTCCAAGAATTGGGATAAAGTTGTTCAATAACACACAAGCCCCCAGACAGATGTTTTGATCACATGTAACACAGTGCCACCGGGATTTACATTACTAACTTCCTGTATATTTCTGCTGTTTTCCTATCTACTTTGCAAACTATGTTGAGAAAACAGGGACATCTCAGAGATTGTCCCATTTGTTCATCTCCTGACGATTAATTTATTTTAGTTTGTGATTAGTACCTAGTCCGGATTCAGTCCTTCATTTCTTATCCTTTTCTTTCTTTTGCTCCCCATACCGTCTGCTTGTCCCCTTGACTCCATGCCTACATGGTCACCCCACTCCCACGTGGCTTCCCTGCTAAATCCCCCAAACTGCACCTTTTCTACCCAATGTGGAAGATCCCCCTACGTGAGCAGAATCATCTCTCCTCATATCTTTCCCTAGTCTCATCCTCCAGTATCCCCATGTACCTCCCATGCTTCAGTCATTCTAAGATGCATGTTCATTCAAATCCTGCCATGCTCAGCCATCCCAGTCAAGACTTCCTGCTAATGTTTATCTGTGTATTCAGACATCGCTTAACTGGGATGTATGTTTTGTCTACTCTTGTCTCCCGTCTGGCATGGATGAGCATCCTGCTTGCCTGAGCTGCCTGCTATTCTGTCTTTGCACTTACAGCACTTCCAAGTATTTGCTCGTCTGTCCAGAGTCCAGCAGATGCTGACCGTGCCCACTCTCCAGCATTACAGTCAGCACCTGCCATCATTCATACAGAACGAATATGCAGATGATGTCAGGAATGTAGTGGATAAGTGGGGGATGTTGCTTGACCAAAGGGCAGGGACAAAATTCTCATCTTACTGGAGCCTCAGAGATTTGAATGATTTAATAGTTTGCTAACCAGTTTGCTGTTGCAATGCAGCATTTAAGAACGTTTCCCTTTAATTGAGATGGCTTAACTACTCTCTTTTAAATGGTGTTGCAGAAGGATAGCATCAGCTGGGACACAGCCATCTGGGTCTGACAGTGTTTAAGACGGTATCTTTGTGTGATATGACTTAAAAGTTATGTTAAAAAGAACTCTTTATTAAATCAGCAGGATATAAATGAAATGATCTTTTACTGAACAGGCCCATAACAGTACGTATGTGAAGAGAAACTGCTGGTCGTAACCCATCTCACTTAATCGAAATTAGAAATAATCAGTGCACATAGCCACTGTGGTCTTCCTTTGGTTTTCAGTTAGTGAGACTAAATGCTCCCTGCTTTCTATAAGAAACAGTCTGATGCATTTAGGTTCTCATAGATAGAAGTATTAGAGGGTCATGTTGCTTTACAACATTATAACATTCTTTGAATTTTGGATTTATTGCCATAGCATCTTCTTGGAGGGAAATGTTTCTCCCAGTATATTTGCTTTGATAGGGATTTAGTGCTTTCTTTCCTTTTTGAGTTTGACATAGAATGAGGTCTTTCTTTCATCTGGACTAACATTCATTACATGCTTAAATTAAATCTACTTCTTATTTAAAAACTAGCACTTTTTAGCCTTTGATTTTTATATACATTTTAATCAAAAGGCCTAATTATGGGAGAAAATATCTTAATTTATATCAGACTTCCTTCCTTACCATAAACTTAAATGGGGGGAGAAAACTGAAATCTTTTTGAGGTGGAACTTTTAGAGAGTGATATTTCTTATTTTTTTAAAAAATAAGAAATAAAAATAAGGTTATTTCTAAGTGTATGCATGAGCACTCATGCCATGGCACATGTGTGCAGGTCAGAGGACAGATTTATAGAATCATTTTTCTTCTTCTACCTTTACACAGGCTCCAAGTATCGGTCATCAGGCTTGTGTTGCAAACACAGCTGAGCCATCTTGCTGGCCTAAACTAGTATTTTTTTTCTTTCCTTTTCTTTTTTTAACTACTTTCCCTCCCGCTCTCCACTTCAGATTCATAGGTGGACAAAACTCTGGGATGAACTTGAAGTCACTGAGATCTGTTCTGAACTGCATGAGTAGGTGGGTTTACAGGATGCAGTTATAACTGAGGACCGCTGTGAGGAAGGAAGGCATGTGGATGGCGCCCAGGCATCCGATTTTTTCCCCTCGGGGTTGCCCTTTCTTGATCTTAGGTCAGAGTTCAGAAGAGAAGTGAAATATCCTCACTGTGTCAACGTCTATAGGTTCTCGACAACAGGAAATGATTCCCAGACATATAAACAAGAAGCTTTTGCTATCTGCAACACTTTATGGGAAAGCTGAAGGGCAAACAGAAAGCTATCAGAGCTTCTACACAGGCTTTCATTTTACTATCTCAAAAAACGATTGGGAGATGATGCATAATTTCAGAAAATTCTCAATTGTCAATCTTTAGCTCTGTGACAAGGAAAAGAGAAAGAAATATATCCTGATCTGTCCTTCTTCTCGAAGGAGCATTCAGAGTGATGAGTGGGTGTCTTGGTCTTTGGGTAAATTATCTGATAATTGCTTTGCAAGGAAATCTGATGAAGTGCTGATGGGGCTGTCAGAGAACTTACCTACCCAGTGGAGACAGTTGGTTTTAAAAAGGAAGTCCACATTTAGAGGCTGAATGACTCAGTTTTGAGCCATTATGGGGTAATTTAGCACCTCAAGTACATTAATTTGCTAAATGGATCTCATGGAAAGAGTTAATGTAGCTTGTTGTAATGGACACATCTCCACATCAGAGCTGATGTGCCACGCTCTGAAAAAGTAGGCACTGTTTTTCCTTTTTTTTGTTTGTTTACTTTGTTTTTAATCTAGACCACAAAAAAGAGTTGGAATAAATCAAATATTGATGAAAGTATTGCCTTTATAGTGTTCAGGTGAATGTTTGTAATGTACCATAGTGACTGTATTCAACTGTCTACACATTCTCTCTGACTTCCTGATACAGGCAAAACTATCAGAGATTTAAACAAAATAGCAAAAAATGGAAAGCAGTGCTAGAATTTCCCCACAATTTTCAGTGACTTGCTGATGAAATGGCTCCAAGGTTGGTCCTGAGTTCCTAAATGCCGTCTTTCATAAAGGAAGAAAGGCGTGGAAAATATTGGGGGGGGGGCCTGAGGGTTATTCATTCTAAGTTGTGTTATTTGTAAAACCAGGACTTAATTTTTGATGCAGTTTTTGTACAGAGAAGACACAATGACCCATAGTTTGTCAGATGCTTTTGAAAGGAGGAGCTAGCCTCAGTTCTGTCAGGTGCAGCTACCTCTAATCAGTTCCTAGGAAGTCAGGCGTGATCAGAGGGATGCCTGTGTAAGAACACAGCCTGATACCATAGTTGGGGTATTCCAGCCGATTCCATGTCAACAACCGAGGAGACATCTTTCCTAATTTGGAATAATTACCCTTGAGTTTTCCTAGTTTATTTGTGTCTTCTGTATACTGTTTTGGATTAGAAAGTGCCCTAAGGGTATCATAGCTGGCATTTACACCCCTCTCTTCTTTGAGGTCTCCTCTCACGTACTCTCCCAGGGTATCAGAATAGGTGGGGGTGGGTGGGTTGTGGGTCTGTGCCATGGGTACAGAGTTAGGTTCATTATACAGAAATGGTGCAGAAGCTCATTCTGAAATTGCAAAGCTTGAATGAGGAACAATAAAAAACCCAAATGGGGAGCTGGAGACCCATAGATACCTACAAAAATGGAGAAAAGCTGAAACTCATTTATTTGCTCTGTAAATCTGAATATAGCTCACAAAAGATCACATAGCTCCACAAACACAGAGCTCCAAATATTCAAACTCCCAAGACAGGAAAATTGCCACTAACCTGCTGGTATGCATGTGCATATTGGTTAGAATTCATTGCTTTTCCCCTACCTTTTTTTCAGCCAGAAGAAGCGCCTCTAGATATGCCCAAACCCTTGTATTTTATGTGGGCAAGCAAGCAGAGAGCTGTGAAATGTCATTTACTAGTAAATAATTTATTCCATCACCCAATTCCATACACCGGATTTGCTCCTGTGTGCACTCAAGTGTAAGTGCTATGGTTTCACTTGGGCATGAGCTTTTTAAATAATGCATTTTTAGCAGGTGAGATCTTTGTGGTCTCTCTGGAATGACTTTAGCTCAGAAATTATAGTTCAGGCTAATTATTTTTAAAGAGTAGGACATGTTGCTGGGTGGCGGCAGATATGTGCATGGAGGAGGCAGAGGCAGGTGGATCTCTGTGAGTTCTGGGCCAGGATTGTTAAAGGAACAATTTCCATGGCAGTGGAGATTGCAGAGAAAGACCTTGTCTAAAAAACAACCACCACAAAACCAAAACCCCAAACCACCACCAATTCCCCCTAAACAAAAGCAACCCCTCTCCTACAAAAAACAACAACAAAAAAACCAAAGACATATAAGTGGACTTAATAGGGAATAGTTCCACAGTGGGCCTTTACCTTTCTGTTTTTCAGAGAGTCAGGAGAAGTCATAAGCAACCACTTAGAGATAATTACTCAATCTCTGAGACACCAAAGTTGGGCAAAAGCCATTACATGCTGTATTCTAGTGGCATGTCTGAAAATATCAGCTGTTTTTTTAAAATAACAATCACAATAGGGACAGAAGAACCACATAAGCACCAAGGAGAGAAACTGTTACAGGTCTTATTTTAAAAATGAAAGCTCTTATGCTGAAGAAACCACATATGTACCCTAAATTAGAAGCACTTGCTTATCTTATTGGTGTCTGATAAGAACTTCAAGTAGGGAATCAGCCCCCCACCCCAATCCTCTCTGGCACCTGATACTACATACTGTGATTACATTGGAATGAAAAACAAATGTTTGCTTTCTTCTTAATTTTCTTTTTCAGAGGATACTTTTGTAATTATATTTATGTATAGAAAACTTAATTGTGTGCCTATAACCCAGTTTTGTGGTGAGGTTTTCGGCCTTTGCCTTTTCCAGCTTGGCAATACGAGCCACAGACTCTGGACCCAACACTGGTTCCCCAGTGGTGGTGGATCTCAACGTGTCTCTAGTTCTAATTGGGCCTGTTCGCTTCCAGCAGCTTAGCCAGAGCACCGTTGTCTTTCTCAAGTTAACCTGTGTGAAGGTCATGGTGCCTGGCTTTCCTCTTGATGCAGTAGCAGACCCCCAACTTGTGAGACAGGGCAAGCAGGAAAAACAAATTGCTCATGGTCTACATCATGGGCTATCACCTCCCCTCCCAGCCTTCTTGTTCCCCACAGGGTAGTGACTGACCCCAGCTCAAAGGATGGGAGATTTCTTTTTCGTTTTTAAATTTTATTTATTTGCCTTGGTGTATCTGTGAAGATTGTTGGATCCCCTGGAAGTGGAACTACATACAGTTGTGAGCTGCCATGTGGTTGCTGGTAATTGAACCCGAGTTCTCTGGAAGAGCAATCAGTGCTCTTAACTCCTGAGCCATCTCTCCAGCCTGGTCGGGAGGGAGGTTTCTTATTGGGGAAGTCCCCTAAGCCAGAAGCTTTCTTCTCAGCATGGGCCAACAGCCTTGCTTTTTTTGCTGGATAGCTGTTTGCTGGTCGGGGGTCTGGGGGACCTGGATATTGGTGGGAGGTACTTTGGGCTGCTTCTAGAGGATGGTTGCATCCTGATGTACATGAGCTCTCTTTTGGGTTGGATATCCTGTCCAGAGCCAAAGTCCCTTGGCCTTTCCTCAAACAAAGGATTCCCAACTTTCAGCCTATTTCTTCACAACGACGGGGCGGGGCCACCTTCTTACCCTTGACCTTCATCCCTTTGCATTGGTTGAAGGAGGGCTTCCTTTATAATTTTCATTTGTTCTCTGCCACACAGGCAAGGATTCTGAAACCTTTCCTTGTTTGACAAGCAATATTTCAACCAGTTTATCCATAACCCCTGCTTTTGTGAGTCAGGGTCTTGTTATGTGGTTCAAGTTGCTGTTGAATTTTAGGTGAACCCCAGCCTGGCGTACCTCAAACTTCGATTTCTCCTACCTCTGTATCCTGATCGCTGGAATTATGATGGTACATCACCACAACTGGTTATATACACCCTCGCTCTTTGAAAACAGTATTTCAGAACAAAATGCTACCAATATGAAGTCTTTAGTTTTCTCATTCAATTACTGACAAGATCAACTGAGGAAGTTCTTATTTTATAAAGAACAAGAAAACGAGCAAATAAGTACTGTTGGGGAAACATCAATGGATGGATAAGAAAAATGGGAAACATCGTTTTCTGTATTAATGATTGATGCAGGGATTTGAACCATACCAGAGAACAAGAGATCATTGATACAGTATTTTTTTGTTCCCAAAGGAGCTTTGGGGAGCTAGGTTTCATCAGACTCTACTCAATAAATGAACATTCACCTGGCTACACCAGCGGTGTCTGCCTCCTGTCTTCCTTAAACAAAAAGCTATGAGGAGCGTTGTGTGTGCACAGCAACAGCCCATGAGTTGTGGAAACCAGGCAAGCAAGAGCTTGCATTAAGAACCGTTTTCCCCCATTTTCTTTGTACCACACCAGTACTGCAAAATGCTAATGGCACACTAAAGTTTGTGTCAACAACAGAAAATGATGAAATGAAACACTCAAGGTAAGCAATTTGAACTCGGTCTCCTTTCAAATGTCTTTGGCAGAAACTATGGTAACTGTATTTTTACAGTACGCAAATTGATTGAGTCCAGGTTTTCCATCTGTTTCTAGTTGATAAAAGCTTTAATTTCAAACCTTTTTTAGATACCAGGATAGCTGAGAATCTGGCCATAAACAAATGGGGATTTGGACTGAAAAACGACCATTTCTTACATAAGGTATTTATGCCAAAAGATGATTATAGGCCATCTACCAGCTTAAGAGACTGAAGTGGTGAAAGCCACAAAAAACAGGTGTTTCTCAACTGGGTTTTTTTTTTTTTTTTGGTCCCGTTATAATCTCCTTGTGGTTTTGGTAAAACCCTGGACATTGTCAAAGCCTTCCAATCCCTTCTTTATGAACTTACCAAGTGCTTTTCTATGTCTGAATCAGACACATAAGACTACAAAAACATGAAGCAGAATATTACCAGGACATCAGTTCTCTAATGTCTATGACACCTAAGAAGGCCCAAGGAGCCAGCTCTCTGTAGGTAGCAAAAAAAAAAAAAGGTCTGTGAGGAAAACTTCGATGTTGCCCACACCCATTATAGTTAGAGCACAGGCTGGTGTCTAGAGGAAATGAAGGGTTACCATGGCCACGACTGAGACAATGAGGAAGATGAGTAAGAAACCTTACAGTTGGGTATGAGATAAGCTACAGAGATGAGGAGTGACAGGGTCTGGGCTAGTGACTGAAGGCTGGCTGGCTCCCTGAGTCCCTTGAGGAACACATGTAGGACAGACAGGTTTTTTTGTATAGCCTTGCTCTGTGGCAGACTAAGATTTGGCTAACACGAAGGGATCACCCCAGACTATGCTATAGACAAATAGCTAATGGGATGAACAGGAGAAGACTTCAGCTCTCTCTTGGTTGGGATGGAGTGAATCCTGCCATGGAAAAGCCATAAGACAATCATGTAAATGTGAGAACAAAGAGAGTTTTGTAAGATAAACAGCACTTGAGGCACCTGCAAGATTGGGTGGTTAACACTGGCCAAGCGACTAATAGCTAGCAGACAGCCAAGGTCAACGTCGGAGTCAGAGATGGACAGGGCTGGGCTTCAATCACTCTTAACTGAGTGATTCATAAATAGCAAATGCTTGTTATCCTAGTTGGAGGCCTGCCCCAAGAGAACATGGCCTCTGCTTCGGGTGCTCCAGCCATGGAAAAGGGGCTTTATAGGTGGAAGTGGCCTCCTTCACAAGCCTCTTCAGAATGACAATAAAACCCATCTCATTTGAACCTGGTAATTCTGAATTCCTTAGGTTTGCTATTCTACTTTTTGATACCTTTTCAAAAAAGCATACATGCTTGGCAATTTTTAAAATTGTATTTTTGCTGAAAATATGTAGAGAAAAGTAAACAATACATTGCTTTCAAAGATGAAAAATTTGAGATGAGGATTTGCTATAGGATTCATTCTGGATTTTAACCCACTGCATCATGCAGACTGGTGTCAGGCTCTCAGTCCACAGGCTTCTTCACCCTCCCCAGTGCTGGGATTATACACGGTACTGTTTTTCTTAAACTAATTCTGTTAACTTTATTAGAAAAGTAATGTGCAAATACTGTTTGGTCTAATACACTCTTAAAATATACCTGAGAGAGTTTGTGTTGTCATAATAATTTTCTGAAATAGTTACTTGTGCTGTTATTTCTCTAGCTGCACCTTAGCTGTACCTTCTGACGGTCACACAAACATGATGTCTGTAGTGAAGCTGCAATGGAGGCTAATGAGAACAATGTTCCCCCTTTATATTCATAAAAATGATTTGCCAACTAAACCCTCGATTCCTGACAGTGCTTGAATTTCTCAAAGGCTATAAATATATTATGTATTTATTATATATATAATATATATAATAGAGGAATATGTCTTCTTTGTGTCACTATCATTTCTTAAAAAAACTTCAAATTTGTTTAAACTGTCCCACATCTAGCCCACTGATAGAGTGAGCCATCTCTCTGGTTTTCCAAGCTTGAGTGACTTTGTGGGCCCTCAGTAAACCATCCTGCTGGCTTCCAGTTCTTTTGCCGGTTGTCACCCTATGGAGAACCGAGCAATGTTAGTTTCTGGACCGAACATGGACATGTTCAAAAATGGCCCACAGAGCAGAGTGCGAGTCTTAAGACAGTGCCGGAGACTTTGCCTCTGTTTTCTCTCCTTGCTTTCAACTAAAGCGAAACCCTACCCGAGGCAGCACCATGGCTGAAGATCTTCTAATGAGGACTGCTTTCCTGCCCATGGCTGCACTTTCTCTCTGTACCTTCCCCTGATCGGCAACACAGCCTGCGATCACTTTGAAACTCTGCAAAGGAGGGCCTTCCATTAACTTCCAATTTATTCCTTTCCTATTGCGATCCTGAAATGAGGGAGAGGAACGCTTAAGAACAGAATTTTAATGTAATTCAAATGTAAAGGTTTGTTCCTCTGACAAAATCATGCTGCTGGGGAACATTTGTTTTATTAAAAGGGAACCTGTCAAAAAAGAAAAGCCAGTGAACTACAGGGGGATGAAGCTTTCTGTGTAGGATCCATCCCAGAGAAGTTGTACAGAAAATATTTGTGTGCTTCAATGACTTTCTCTACTGACTTTTATTGTAATTTTTTTAGAGATGTGTTCTTGGAGAAAATACTTCTGCTTCAGCATATCCGTGTGAGAAATCATATGAAGGGACTCCAAATATTCATCCCCAGGAGTAGTTTGCATTCAATATGTTATCACAGAGCACCTAATTTCCTCTCCTAGCTTGTGCAATGTTATTCAAGTGAGCAAACTATCAACAATGATTTTACACAGTACTCACTGTAAGGTACACACACCAGAAAATATACAACAGCTAATATTCATTTCATTCTCACTGATCTCCCCAAATGGGACCAGAGAGCACATCACCTGAGCCACACTTCTCCACACGAATGTCCTGACTTCAGAAGTGTCCTAATCTTCTCATATGCTTTCAAATGGTGGCCAATGTCCTGATTTGCATTTGGTTGCAAAGCCCTTTAAAGTGGGTTTATCTTCTCCAGTAACTGACTATGAAAAGCTAAGCCCCCCTATTTGATAAGAATAACATTTGCAGTACTGAGGTAACCAGCCAAGTTCATTGTAAATGATTTTCAAAGTTTTTCTTCAATGAAAGCCCCTTACCACAGCCAGCTTATCAACCAGGCAAATCCAAACCCAGAGGGTTTAAGCCTCAAACTAAAGCTACGGATTGTTCTTTGAAGGGTTTGTCGCTAATCTGCTAAGTGTACTAGGAGCAAAATGTCAGTTCCTAAGGAGAGGTAAATTTACCATGGAGCTAAATGAAATTTAATCTCCGAGGAACTTCACATGTATGAGTCTCCTCCAAAGTACTGCATTTAATTTTCATAATTTTGTCTTTTTTAAAAAAAGAGGGATATAAAAATTATTGAAACTTTAGGACCGCAGTAATATAGTTTTCTACAGAATTTAAGCATGTATTATTATTACAGGCTCTGTTATGATATCAATATTTTATAATTAGAGTAAAATTTTCTTATACTTACTCAAAAAATGACGTCCATCCAGTTTCATCACTTTTGGTGGCTAAAAGCCCACTGTTGCCATGGTAAGTAAACAGAACGAGTTCCAGTCCTTGAGCGGTCATGCTTTTCAGACATCCATTGGTGCCTATGGTCAACCATATCACTTGGTTATCGGGAGACACCACGCGGACAGGCATCCGATTCGGGTCCCTTCGTATCCGCAGGGTATTGCCATTGCTGTCTGTTACGGCGGTGACGTCATTGTCATTACTGTAGCTAAAATTATACAGGTAGTCCCCTGTGACTAAACTCACAGTATACTGGTGAGTACCATTGATGTCGAAGATATACAGTTCTTGATCAGTTGGAGAGGCAACTTCATAAAAGTTCATAGAGTTAAGTAAAGGCTTATTTTTGGACACTGCCCGGATCCGAATGTTTCCCAGATCTGCAATGTACAATGTGCCGTCTGGAGAGGCAGCGAGGGAGGACGGTGCACTGAGCTTGGCATCTTTGGCATAACCATCGCCACTCTGATAGCAGTCACAGTTGGCGTCATTTTTGCAGTCACACTCTGAAGGTATTCCAGCCACTAAGGAGATTTCCCCATCCGTGGTGACCTGCCTTATTCGGTTGATTTTCTTTTCATCGGTTTCAGTAATGTACAGAACCCCGCTGTAGGACACGGCAATTGCAGTCGCTGATTCCAGTGTGGTCTGAACTGCATGCTTCCCCACGGGATATTCTACTCCGGGGACCTGGCAGTGCATGGGCCGCCCAGCAGCAATGCGAACTTGGCGGTTTTCGGTGATCTGTAAAACTACATTATTATCCAGTACATAAATGGAGTTATCCATAGGGTTGATGGCAAGGTCAGTGGGCCATTCCAGACGTACCTTAATAAAGAAAGAAATGACCTGGTAAGTCAGTTACTACACTGCCGTTAATTTGCTAGAAGAGTAAATTAGACCATTCAGGGAAATTAGCCTTAATTTGATAAACTGTTTTAAAATTGTTTTACCCCCATAGCTATGGTAAAACAAACCTACAGTTTTTGAGTGGAGATGAATGTAGGAAATAACATCTTATTTAAAAATGCAGTGCATGGAAAGATTTGCTGGTTATTAGCTAAACAGAAAATGAACTTCTATGCAGTGAGTCCACAGATATTGCTGAGATATGAACACATATGCTCCTTGTTGTAGTAATAACAGCCAAATACCAGGGGTTCCTAGGTTATGAATACATTAGTATTCTATTGTGTTTTCAATCAGGCCAATAGTTAAGTTCCTAATTTTAAATATAAGCCCCTTGGGACTAATCATAGTGTGTTTTTTCTTGTATTCAAGGAGCCAATGCAATCAAAAGATTAAGGATTTAAGCTGTTTTGTTCTTTTTGGAGTATCTGCATGCTGCTACTTTAGTGGAATTTTATTACACATGCTTAGCATTTCCTAGAGCTAAGTGTTCTGTATTTCACCGAATTCATCAAATGCAGAATTATAGAAGAATATTTTAGTACAGTTTAAACAGAACCACTGTATCATAACCACTGAAGCAATTGACCGTAGTGTTATCATTGGCTACTGACAGAGTAAACTGACGTCACCCAGAGCAAGGAAAACAGCTTGACTTAATATCTACAGTACCTGGCTGATGTGCATGCTTGTGTCACAGGTTAAAGGTCTGGCTGATGTCAGGTCATTGGACCCCAGGAGAGTTGATATGATTCCATTTTGATCGACCTTTCTGATCATGGTTCCATCAACAAAGTAGATCAGTCCGTTCTTATCAATAGCCATCCCTTTAGAGAAGTTAAGTGTTATCATTAAAAAAAATGATTTAGATTGAATCTTTAGGCCCCATGACAAGTTAAAAACTTAGCCTTGTTAGTGAAACAGATGGTAGGTAGCAGGTAAAAATGTTGATTGTAAAGCTGTGTGTGGTGCATGCCTTTAATCTCAAGCACTTGGGAGGCAGAGGCAGGTGGATCTCTGAGTTTGAGACCAGCCTGGTCTGCAGAATGAGTTGCAGGAAGTCAACCCAGAAAAACCTCATCTCATAAAAACACAAAATTAAAAAAGCAACCAACCAATTAAACAAACAAAAAAGATTGCTGATTAAAAACCTTAAGAAATGAAAAAAACCCCACTTATCACACACAGGCATTTACAATTCAAATATATTTATGTAAATAAGAAAATAGAACAACAACAAAAAATCCAAATCTCTAAGAATCTCTATTAGGTTTATGAACCTCATAGGCATAGTACTTGTATGCTTCAAATACAAAATAACATTTACAGTCCCAATGTAGGCCATACATTACAGAGACAAGCTCTGATTCTGTTAGCGCGGACTTTCAGTCTTGACACTCTTTCAACAAAGACAGATCTGAGCTGAGGTTAGTGTTTAGCTGACCTTGTTACAATGAAATTTGCCATTATGAATAATTCAGTACAGCAAATATTTTTTTCCAGCCCTTGCTCACATAATCCTCACTAGTTTTAATGAAAATAAAAAAAGTTTCCAAACCCAAACCCATTGTAATCCATGGCAGAATGCTTGAATAAGGAGTCAATCTTGACTCCTTAAAAGCTTTTATCACATAGAATTTTAGCCCGTTACCTCCCCAAATTCCTCATAGCAAGCAGATTTTCCCATGGCATAGGGACAAAAGCTGAACAGTTCCAAAGTGGGTGAGAGCTAATAGGGTTGCTTAGTGATGCTTTTAAAGAAGCCTGGGCCTCATTCACAACAAGGAAATTCCACGACAATGAAGGAATCTGAAGTTTAACAGGACGTGACCTGAATAATAGAAAGTGATTGCTTCAGTCTTGGAAAAACTGAAAAAAAAAATAGTATGATGATTTTTGTTTTAAAATAATCAAGAACCTCATATTTACTGTAAAAAAAGAAAATCAACTTAGCTTCTAGCAGTTTTGAGATACGTGGCTTTTAAGACACCAGATGTGACGTAGTTTTCCAGAACATGGTTGAAGACAAAACATTAGACTCAACAATCAGGAAATAGATGAATAAAGCCAAAAGAAAAGCCTAGATCAATAATTGTCAGTACCTTTGGGACTCATGAGCGTTGCTTCCACGGCCTTCCCTCCATCTCCACATCTGGCCTCGTCAAAAGGAAGGCACTGTTCCCCAGTCCCTGCAACCACTTCAGCATTTTTGGTCAAGTCTTTTGCTCCTGTGAGTGATTTGGGCCGATAAATTCTGCGGGTGTTTGTATCAGAAACGTACAAATCTCCTGTGACCGGATCCGTAGCCAGGTAGTATCTGTGAGCTGGGTTGCTACTGTAAAAAAGATTCATATGTAAATATTAGGAGAGAGCTAATCCATGTATACAGAAGGAAATGAAAATACACCATGAGAAAGTGATTATAAACTGCAACTCATTGGCAAAGGCTGGACAAAGACCAGGCTAAGTGATAATGGCTTAGGAGACTGGGATCTGAGGTAGCAAGTCCTTGGTGATATTTTTCTTTCTGGCATGGTGTTGAGGACTCAACTACTTGTCAGCCATTACTCTGTATTTTATTACATTTCATGTGTATGGCTGTTTTGTCTACAAGTATGTGTGTGTACCAGGCTTGTGCCAATGATGGAGGCCAGGAGAGGGCATCAGATAGTCTGGATCTGGAGTTCAGACTGTTTGGAACAGCCATGAAGGTGAGGAATCAAATGTGGGTCCTCTGGAAGAACAGGAGATCTTAACTGTGGAGCCTTATCTCCAGCCCCCACCAACAGTTATTTATAAAAACAATTAGCCTTAGAGGCAATATGCTCTAACCTAAAATAAAGAAGCAAATGCCCTGACGGATAGATGAAGTTTATTCTAGGGAAAGACCTCTCCAGCTCATTCTCTGTTGATGTAACATATGACCAACATCAGCTGTTATTACTGTCAGGAATTATTGCTTTGCTTTTGTCATAGAACCATACAAACAATATCCCCCTCGCCCTCAGGAATGTAGCATTATGTTCATCATTGCTGCTCTATAACAGTCCAGAAAAGCAAATGGTACTGGCACATGTCTGTTCAGAACTAGGGGGATACAAGGAGACAATCCATTCAAATGTAAAGGCAGCCTCCAAAGTCTACTTTCTTAGAAATTAGGATTTTTAGCCCTCCTTCAAATATCGTCTAGAAAGGACAAAAACAATTTGATTGACTTGGTGTTTCTATGAGGACAGCAAAGATGCAATCCATTAACTAACATATCTTTTGATAACAAGCTTGGTTTTTATATTCTCTCCCTATCTCACCCCCCCTCTATTCCTCCCATCTCTTCATGGTCTACAAAAAGTCATACACTTATTTACATTGATTTTGTATGAGAACATCTGAGATTGGGTCTATCCACCATGGCTGCCTAAACATGAGCGGAATGCCACACTAACACAGAAGGGGGAACAATCATGAAGCCTCAGGCCTACACAAAGAACCACAGGCAACGAAGGGATCCTGAGGTCGGGAGAAATAGTCTTTCCCAAGGGAGAGCGAGACACACACACACACACACACACACACACACACACACCACCTCTACAACCACCACTTAAAGAGAAAGAGGCCATGGACTTGAAAGAAAGCAAGAGGGATTCATAAGAATTTGAAGGGTAGAAAGGGAAAAGGAAAGTGATATATTATAATCTCAGAAAACCTCCATGAAGTATAAGTCTAACATAAACATTTTAATTTTAATATTGGTATAACAAATTTTTAATACAAAATGTTATACTATAATGAGGCTATTCACTCTTTAATGTTCTTTTAAATTTTTATTTAGTTTTTTGTGTGTGGTGTATGTGTGTAGGCCAGAGGCTGATGTTGGGTTTTTCTTTATTGTCTGTGTGCCTATCTTTTGAGACAGGAGCGCTCACTGAATCTGGAACTTGTAAAGTCAGCTGAAATAGCTGACCAGTTGAAGTCCTGGGATTCACCTGCCTCTGATCCCCAGTGGTAGAGGTACAGGCATGTGTGTATGTGTCCAGCTTTCACGTGGGCACTGGAGGTTCGAACCTGGGTCTTCTTGCTTTGATAGTGAGAATGTGTGTACTTCAATGTTGGAGGCTTTTGTTAAAATAACATTATAGTTTTACTAGTATCTACCTTTAGTAGGGAAGCATAGCCAGCCCGTCATGTAGAGTAGGGATGTTTGTAGTGCAAGGCGGGGGGCGGGTCTATGGCTGTGAGGCCACAGTCACACAAAGGTCCTAACCACTTCATCTTTAGGTCTCTTTTCCAACCTTTGACATCTTGTTAGCAAGAACAGTCAGGTTAGACCAAGAGACCTTGAGCACATGAAGATGTTAAGGATGAATAGTTCTCCGAAGGACTCAGAATCAAGTGAGAAAATAAGGACGTCTCAGAAGTCTGATTTGTAGCAAGATAAACGTGATTATACCATTTTCCTCTGAGAGCAACCGTACAGTGGTGAACACATTTCTCCCCACAGTCCGAGGGCTGGCCTTTCAGCTATCCACAGTCACAAAATCTGAGGTCAGTCATACCAGGTTTATTTAAAAGGTGCACCACTGGAGAGACTTGTCTAGTTGTTCCTATGTCCCTGACTACATGATAACTATGAACAGCTTTTTGGCTGGTTAGCACTCTTTTCTCGTGTTATTTTCACATCTATAAGAATGAGGTGTGGACCACACTGCTGGGGCTCATGACTTAATACAGGTCACTCAGAGTCTTTAGTTATAAGGTAGCAATAATAACAGATACTTGTCAGGATGCGTGGAGGATAACAAGACTTAATACATATATACCTTTAGACATTTCCAAAGATTTATTTTGTTTTTAATTGTGTATGTCTTTGCATCAGTATATGTAGATGAGTGAAGATGTCTGGAGAGTGCGTGTTCAATTCCCCAGAATTGAAGTTACAGATAGTTAAGAGCTGGCATATGGGTGTTGGGAACCAAGGTCAGGTCCTCTGTAGAGCCATTTCTCCAGTCGTTTAAAAAAAGTTCACATTTATTGGCTCTGGAGAAATGCTTCGGTTAAGAGGATGGCTGCTCTTTCAGAGGACGCAGGTTCAATTCCAGTCCTAGGGGAGCTAATGCCCTCTTCCGGCCTCTACAGGCACTGTGTGCATGTGACATACAGACATACCTATACTCAGAACAGCTCCACGCATAAAATGAATAAATAAATAATCTTAGAAAAATACATTTATTTTCTGTGTATGTGCACACATGGAATACATGTGGAGGTCAAAGGATAACACAGAAGAATCCCTCTTTCTCTCAAGTCATCAGGTTTGGGGACAGGAACCCTTATCCACTAAGCTGTCTTGCTGTCCATCAAGTGCAATATTTTGAACAGAGCCTGGTTTGTAAGAAATACTCAGTAGGAATCAGCTATACTTTCTATTTGCTCTTTTCCTGTTCACTGTGAAATTTCAAATTTCCTAATGCTATAAGGGCTGACTTGCTTCCAGCAAATGTTAAGGGAAAAAGTTTCAGCATGTGAATAGATTCAAATCTGCGTATTTCTGCTGGCATATCAGCAATTTGTGATGTACTAAACTACTGAAAAAAAAAGTTCAGGCTCACCTTAAGATGTACACTGAGTTGTTTCAAGAGTAATTATAAGGAAGTTACACGAACTCTGCATACTTTTTCATTATATCTTTCATTTTGAGACATTAGATTTTGAAGGTGGCTATTGGAGTGTGGGTAACCCACTCTGTAGATATGGGACATAGTTTCTTGGTGCAAAACTAACGCACATTTAAGGTGTAAGCTGGGCTTTGATTGGCATTAGTAATATTGAGCTGAACAGTAATTCGATCGTTTCCACAGTGTGTGTGTGTGTG
This sequence comes from Sigmodon hispidus, assembly GCA_004025045.1. Taxonomy (NCBI): domain Eukaryota; kingdom Metazoa; phylum Chordata; class Mammalia; order Rodentia; family Cricetidae; genus Sigmodon; species Sigmodon hispidus. The sequence goes on from PVIH01002287.1 coordinate 138,078, forward strand.
TGTGTGTGTGTGTGTGAGAGAGAGAGAGAGAGAGAGAGAGAGAGAGAGAGAGAGACAGACAGAGACAGAGACAGAGAGAGACAGAGAGACAGTAAATGAATATATCAGTTTTCTTCAGGGATGAGCTCTCTGGCAGGCCATCTAATCCCAAATGGCCAGCTCTAAACACATGAACATGTGACCAACACTATATAGACTTAACAGGACACATACACACAGACAGTCAGACAGACACATGTAACAATTATAAGTCAAATTTGAGGGGACGCACGACTGACGAGCACAAGGAACAGAAATGATGGGAATACAACATTCATGTTTGAAATTCTAAAAGTAAAATGAAAGAACCCCATCCCACGAAACAAAACAAAACAAAAACCAGGACAAAAGTGACTTTGGAGAGACAGACAGGTGACAGAGGATTTCTGAATCACATACACAGCAGGAGTTTGATTAAAGATCATATAATTTTAAGCCTGAGGAGTTAGTTCCCTGACAGGGTGCACCAGGACCTACATTGTATTGTCCCAAAGATCACTGAGAGTCTGGTGTGTTGGTTCAGAAGGTCAGTGGGGCCTCAGGTGACACGGTCATCTAGTGTGTAACTGGAGGTCAGGATGACTAGAACAGGTCTGCAGTTGGCCACAGGGCACAGGGATTTACAAAGGCCATGTTTTGGGGAAATCTGTGTTCCACAATAAAAACATTGAACATTTTTGTGGGATTGACTGAGATCTGGCTGTTTCAGAATGGTTTAAAATGACAGCTGTGCAGAACAGCTACAAAAGCAGGGAAGTGATCTTGAGCTGACATCTTTCGTGTGCTGCACCTTGATTCGGAACTCATTCAGGATGACCTAGATGCCAGTTATCAAGACATCTTCCCCATAGTCTTGTCAATTGGACACAGACCTGGAGCAAGTGTGGGCTGGTTACACTAATTTATTTTCTCAAAACTCAGCCTTCTTAGATGAGAGAAACACTTGCAGAGAACAGCATAGAGAATGCATGCTATTAACACTTTTTATCTTTTCACTTGGAGACTGTGCTGCAGCTCTTAGCATACAAAGCATTAGAGGTAGCATTACAAATTCTATTTATGTATAAAAGCAAAACTGTCTATTTTATGGTAACCAAAAGACTGGTTACATGATTGCAGAGACCTGGAGATGGTCTTTCCAGTAAATCAATAAGAAATGCTGACTCAAGTTTTGATGATTTTATATTGGAAATTTAATTAATTCAAAACTCATAAGATTTGCGATAGAGATTTGCTTTGATCCTTTAATTGGTAATATAAGATTTACAAAGTTGATTTTTTTTAGTTCTATATGTTTAAATGCCCCTTGGCTGGTATTAATGAATTAACTTAAGGTTTTTAGTTTGGAATTTAAGGAATTTGAACAAGAGTGTGCAAAAATATACTGTTAAGGAGTTTGTTACAAAATAATAAACATCAGAAGGGGAGATTTAGAATATCAAACAGAAACCCATTTTACAATACTGTGAGTATTGCCCATCAAATAAAAAGTTAGATGATGATTGGGTTTAACTAAATATAACTAATTTTATTTTACAGAATATTTTGGCAGTACTTAAGAACTTGGCATAATAGTGTCCTATTTGAATCTTTAAAGAATAAGACTGTCTCTTAATATTCCTGGCCAATATTTTTTATTATGGCTTCCATTAGTTTAATTAATGACAATTTATGGTGTATGGCATATAGGAAAAGGACCAGAAGCATGCTATGTGTACTGAATCATCTGCAATTGACAACGCCACCCCATACAGAGAATTAGACACATTTTGTGGTCTTCCTTTTTTTCCTATTGTTTGTCTCTGATTTGCTCACAACTGCTCTGCCATGCAGAGTAGAGAGGACATAGTGAAAGCCAGGCTAACAAAGAAGAAGACATGTCTGACAGGAGTTCTAGATCCTACCCTCCTCCCCTTTAAAAAATTTTAACATTCAAAATTTCAAATTTCAGTCCTTGTAATGAGGATTGAAATGAGGACCTTCCCCATGCTGGGTGATAGCTCTATGAGTGATGCTCACGTCTTCTGCCCACTTTTCATTTTGGGCAGTCTCACTCTCTTTCCTAGGCTAACCGTAGACTGTTCTCTGTCTTCCCAGTAGCTAGGATTACAGGTTTTCAGCACTAGGTTTGAAAATATTTTCAGTTTTTAGAAAGCTAAATGAGAACACAGCAATGAATTTAAGTATGCTAATTTTTGTTAGGTCAATTTAGATAGCTATTAAATGTACAACATCATTAATTGCATCGACGATGTTGACGATGCCATTATCTGTTTGATGAATGGGGCTTAAACACCTTGTACGTTTTCTACATTTTTGCCTTGCATTTTTCTACTCACTCTGTAGGTCAGGGTGGCTGTAAACTTGCAGTAATGCAGCTTCTTCAACCTCCAAAGTGCTGAGATGTATGAGTCACTGGGTGAGGCCTCTGCCTTCATCTTTGTAACTACCCACAAGGCCCGGCCCCTCCACAGTCTGCCTTCCTCTTGGCTGATTTCTGTCATTGATACACTTTCTCTTTTAGGTATGCTTATTCTCATGGTCTAGATATTAAATTTCTAAGTGATCTTATCAAGCATTAATATTCCTAAAAAGCTACTTTGAACATGCCACTTATTTATGACCCTAAAATATTTCCTCACTCCTTGAGTAATTTTTTTCAGTGAGCTTAAGGTGGCCCTGAGCAAGCTGACCATAATGTGGTTCAACCTGCATCTCTCACCATTATTCACACAAACCTCCACTTTATTTGGGTGGGCATGATTACTCTTGGAATATCTTGCTTGCTTCATTTTAGGCCATAGTATATTTATTTAGTCTCTATTGTTTTCTCATTCTATGAATGTCATTTTTCTTGCTGTTCTGATGAAAGAGATTTTATTTTTAGGTCTAGCTCAAAAAGCAACACTTTCTAGAAACTTCTTTACTATGTTGTTATCTCCCAGTTATCTCTTCCCCCAAGAACCATTTTTATGGGGCAGTTGTGTACATGATGTGTCAAAAAATAATCCTGAAGATGTCAATCAGCCACAGAAATGGCTGGTTTGCTATTGTATGTGAGTTTTTGAGAGCTTAGTCTTGGCTGACCATTCATCAAAGTGTCTAGCACGTGGAGACTAATCATTTAACACGGTTAGTTTTAACACCAGTGTGTATCAATACACAGTCCAAATAGTACATTATGCCCGGGTGGCACTGAAGAGGAAATATAGAAGTTCAAATTTGCTCACAATGACACACAGAATGCTGACAAGGGACCAGGAGAGGGATTATAGGAAGTTTCTATGCCAAATGCTAGGGTATATATCGAGTTCATACTCTATAGCAGCATGCATAACAACAAAGTTTCAAACTCTGAGTTTTTTTTCCAGAGAACATAACTAAATAATTTGTAAAATAACTGTGAAATAAGTCTAGCCTTTTTTTTTTTCCATTTCTAGGAAATCTCCCTATAGACTCCTAGCCATGGGGGAAAATGAGAGGCATGGTACAGTGCAGAGAACCTATATACAAGAGGGGTTCAAATCTCTGCTTCGTGTTTCTTAGTTGTGTATCTTGAGATGAGATGTAATGCCTTCAGGTTTCCATTACCTCATATGTAACCTGAGGGATTACTGTGTGGCTTTCTAATAACATACAAGATGTATCTAGCATGATGCCTGGCATGTAATAGGCTGGCTTGTTAAAAGGTAGGCTTTCACAGTCTTTCTATATTGCCTGCAGCATTTTTGCATGGGGCTGGTATGCATACCTATCTGTCTTTCTTCTTTTCTCCATAGCTACCAAGAAAACAAGCAGAAAAGGGTTGATATTCTGTTGGGGCTTCTAACAGTATCCTCAGTGTTCTGGGGAGATTTAGTGTTAATCTTAGCACGTGACTGGGCCATTAGTTGAAAGTGTAAGATCAATACAGGATCTTAGAAAAGGGTCCAGGGACTGTGTGTGGGTATTCTTAGGTGCAACATCTAGCTATGTCTTAGTAGGACTCCACTATTTGCTAGCTGTCAATCTCTACAATAGTTCCAGTGAGCTATAGTGACTTATTCATCTAAGGTATCTGATATAAAATACCACACTATCTTTTAAATATATCATTGCATTAGATAGTCAAACATATCTAAGCCTTCTTGCTTTTCATTAGGTCTTTCTTCTTTCTTCCTTTTTTTTGTCATTGAAGAAAGGCTGTTAGAAAAGACTATTTTGAGATGGGTTTTACTGTATGGAACCTTTTCAGGCAAGTGTACTTATTAACAGGGTATAAGGAACCTATCTGGGCTAAAAGTACTCTGTATTCATCTTTAACTTTGAAAAAAGACTTTCCCTGCATAATAATGGCAACAAAAAATACTTCTTGAATCTAACAGCTCTTTCATTTTAGGAAAATTAGGAATCACAGGCCAAGTTAAACCTGTAGGATGCTATAGAGGAAGGATCCTTTCCAAGTTCAGTGAGGGTCCTTAGCAGTATGTTCATATTGATAAGTTAGATATATAACTTTAAAAGATTTACCATAGTATGATATTTTCAGATTATTTTTCTTAAATAGTGTTCCATACTCAATTAGCTTTGTGTCCAATAAGACAAGATCTATTTTGGATACTGGTCAAGTTACATTATCTCTTTAAACTTTGCTATGTTTGAAATTTTGTTTTGTATCATAAAGTTTAGGTTACATAAATCAGTAACTGCACATTAGAATCCTTTGTGACAAGATTTTTTTTTAATGAACCAACTTGAAAATATTTCTAAAATTCTTTCACAATATATTTTGCACTAAGTTATATAACTGTCCAATTAAGCACATTTAATTCCCTTAGATATTCTGTGATTCTTAGTTTCCTCTCACAACAATGTTATTAAAAAACAATTTCAGAGAGTCACATTGAAACATAAAAAGGACATTGGAAAATATGCAATCACCTTTAAGGAGGATGCTTACCTATGTCTAAAATCTTTATTTCTTGGTGGAAGCAGATAAAAGAAAGGTTAGAAAAAGCAGAGTTAGAAAAGGCTTCTGAAATAGAATGAGATCAATATTGGGGTTTTAATTGTTTGTACAGAAAATTACAATTTAAGCTGAGAGAGCTCTAGCAATGAACTTTACAGGCAAAGCTTATCAAACTGCTGTCAGAATTGGCTGATTTTGATAATCACAATTAAAACAAAGCAAGACAATGACATGCTATTTTTACTATTCAAATTATGGCTCATGATTGGGTTGACCCAACTAAGCAGGCAATATCCTCATTTATCTTGATTACAGAGAAAACATCTTAGGCCTCCATTTCAACCACTGTGAAATAAAAGATGAATTCCCATGCTGCATATTTACTCTAAGAAAAATTAAAAAGATTTAAAAAAGTTATCATTGTACCCGTCAATTCACAGAAAAAGAAAATCACTGGAGTGAGTAAGATATTTTCTGTACCAAGATAACTTTCTATCCTTTTGCACATTAATAATACTACATAGTGTTGACCTTCTATCTCTAGTTAAGAACTGTGCTCTTCCTAGAGTAAATTTTAAACTGTGGGGATGTATGTTTAAATAACTTAATCACATCCAACTTTGTTTCTAAGGATATGTTTGACTTTGATTAATGCCCCCAACAGAGGAAATACATACCTTAGTTCTAAAACACTTGTTACATTCCCAGAAGGGAATATACGTCGAACATAGTTGAAATCCCCTACATAGAGACTGCCATCAATCCCACAGGCTAGTGCTACTGGTGCCAGAAGCTTGTTCCCATCAGCTTGGCCATTGCAACTTGGGCAGGAGATACTGCGCCTTCGACCATTGCCCATGATGCTACTGACCACTGGAGGCTGCTGGGAGATGAACTGATTTTCCCCATTTCCTTTATACAGTATACCTGCAAGAAAGTGCATTTTTTATTATGATGTAAGTGAATGATGAAAGGCAAATATGTTCCCTAGAAATCTCATGATGATGCAGTATCTTTCTGATTTAGAGCTAGTGACTATAAGGTAGTCCATGATAAACTACATAGGTTATATTTAAAAAGTACTGTCTGTTGTGAATAGAAGGGCTAGAGAGAAGAACAAAGGGCTAAGAGAAGGCATTACAAACCAAAATTCTCAACACCAGTGATCCTTGATCTTGTCTATACATTGGAATAGTCTAGAGAGCTGTGAAAAAATACTGACGGCTGGTCCTTTCCCCCAGAGATTCTGATTTAATTGGTGTGGGTGAAATCTTAGCATTTAGATTTTTAAAAACTCTCCAGGTGATCTTAATGTGCAACCAAGTTTGAGAACCATGCTCTATACAATATTCTTTAGAAAATAGAAAGTTTGCCTAATTGTTAATCAATGTGGAAAATATTACATATTAACCTGATTAATAAAAATGTGCTCTGGGAATATGAGTTTCTAATGAATTTGCCATGAGTTTAAAAGAGCTAAAATACTTTATGGAAACAAAGTTAGAAAGTATTTATTTATAGGTCTCATGACAGTAAGCTCATAATCTATCAGTGAACTATACCCTTGGCCTATGGAGGTCTATTTTTAATTCTACTGAACTGTCCAGGGAACTTGCTTCATGTTCATTTGTTGTAAATATATACATGTATACATGAAATTATTTAAAATGCCGAATGCAATGTAAGTGATGCAGAAGGCCAGCTTGTTATTCAAACTGAACTGTGCTTTAAGGCAGAAAATATCAATAATTTTACAAAGACAAAAATGCCAGGCTGCTCCTTAATGGCCTTTATTGAAAATGTGAGAAAAAAATTCCAAAGGCATTTTCAATATTTTCCTAGTAAGAAACTAGATTTGAGTTGAGGCTTCACTTCACTGTTACCACGTGCAGATCAATGGCTTAGGTCTGTTACCCACTGGCTCGTCAGCTGTTCCCATCCCATGCATATTTTATGACATGCCTCGATGTGTTATTAGCTGTATAAACCACTTGCTACTTTGGCTTTAGAGCTGTATATATTGTATTTATTGGGCGATCTATGCTTCTAAGTACTTCTCACAGCTAATGACCACGCTTCTCAGCAGACACACTGGTAAAAGAACAATCTTCTGAAAGCAGACAGCAAACTCGAAAACGTAATTTTTCCTCCACTTTGGGATAATTTGAAAGTGAAGAAGTGATCAGAATAATTACATTCTCCTTATAGCTCAGTACATTTTAGGTGCAGTTTGTGATTACTTTCTTAAATGCCTTGCTATTTGGGTGATGTAATAATCATGGCAAATTTACATAAAGAAATCAGAAATGATAAAACAAGTTTATTCAAATTTAAGAGAAAATAATTTAAATAAGTCTGGATCATAACAAGAGATGAAATGCTTTTTGCCTTGAATATTCAAAGACTACAGGGATGATAACCTGAGATCACTCCTTTCTGTGATTACATTATTTGACAATTATGGAAGTATAATTTCCTGGGAGAGTTGGTTTTGCAATTTTTATCAGACGAACCCTGTGAATCAACCTACAGCTCCACTGCATCTGATTTATGCTATTATTTCAAATGACTGGCTCTTCACAAGTTTCCTCTATAACAACACAGCAGAATGGTCAGCATTACAGTATTGGTTTCCATATTGAAGGATTGCCAGAACCAACACCCGTCACTACCTACAACTGTGTTCCCCCTTCTTCTGTACCTCCAGCTCATTTCTCTTGCGACAGTTACAAATCACTTTGTTTATTCAATTAGACACATGTCACTTTGGAAAAGCCACTACTTGTCACATTGTTCTTGGATAAAATTTTAGGTGGCAATCAGTTCATCATGGGATTCAGGTGACCTCACATTTTAAAGTAACGTTTTATGTAACACAATAGTTTTTTGAAAGAATTCTTGGAAGTTGAGTTTTTAAATCTAACCTGGTATTGTAATAAGAACCTCCTTTGTATTGTTCTGGCTTAAAATATGTGTTTAAATATGTTTGTATTATGCAACCCAACACAATATCTACATACTTCCTAATCTTTTGGAATCTGTATATCCCAACAGTGGTGAATTATAGAAGTCCTGTTGGAATACCATGCCTATATTCTCCCTACTGATTTCTGGTCCCTTGGAGAAATCCTGTTGCTAATTGGTTATCAATTTTATATTGTATTTTATTTTTTCCTGAATATGTTTATTTCATTTATCAATTGTAATTTTCTTGGTATTTACTTCTTTGATCCTTTGAGTTCTTTTTTTAAAATAAATCAAAGACATTTATTTAAAAAGCTATTTAGTAATAACAAAAACAAATGTGTGTATTAATGAGATGGATATGCCATTTTTATATAGGGAGTTACATCTTGGCTGAATGTTTGATGCTGAAGAATGCAGACCATCTTCAACATTGTTCAAAGTTGACAGAGATTTTGAATTTATAATTGTCAGTGGTAAAGAACCTTTTAGCTTCCATGGAGAACACCATTTCACATAGAAACACTGCCCTAAAATACGGTAAAGAATGCCAAAGACCCTTTCGGAAATGGTTGAGAATTATAGGTGTGTGAAATGACCTGATAGTGGAAAAATTTAAGAGTAGCTACTTTGAAGTATTTATTATTAATTTCTTATCTATACTGTCAGTGTTTTCTTCTTTTCATCGCAGCTAAAACATTCCTAGGACAGTGTTTCCTCAGGTTTGTTCGTGAGAGATTCATGCAAGAATATGAAAATGTGTGGAATATAATTTTCAATAATTTATTCAGGAGTAGCTATAAGCACAGTTGGCACATGCCCATGCATTCTGAAAGACCACGATTCGGCTTGGTATTACTCACATCACATATTGAGACTACCACAACTTCAAATAACACTGATGACTCAGTGGGAGATTGGAGATAACATATGGAGTGTTCTTTATGGGCGGGAGTCCCTTCTTCTTCTTTTAAGTTTTAAAGTTTTCTAGATAGTTCCAAGCTACCTCTGTAGCCAAGGATGATGCTCAACCTCTGGCCTTCCTGCCTCTACCTCTTCACAAGAACTAGAATTGCAGCTGTGTGCTACCAAGCATGGCTTATCTGGTGATATGGATGAAACCCATAGCTTTGTCTCTGCTGGGCAAGCACTGTTCCCCCTGGGTAGACTCCTGCACTTGAAATGGGGTCTGTTACCAACCTTCTGGGGAAGGGGGAGAGCTAAGTACTGCTTCAAAGGCAGGAAAGGTGTGAAGAGCATTTCTGCTTTATTTTCCTGCCAGAGTGATGCATTCTCTACCTTTCATTATCCTCTCAAGACAGGGCATCAGCCTTTTCAAATACTGACTTGGAAACTACTCTCCAGTTAGTATATTTAGAAAATTGATACATTCTTCCCAATATTCTTATTTTTAAAGGTAAAAAAACATCAAAGACTTATTACTCCAGATGTGACCGTCAATTGTGAATGGTTAATTGTGCGATAATCTCAATTCAACATTCCAGCTCTTAAAGATGCTCTGACATGTGGACAAGCATGCAAACAGAATGCCAGAAATGGAGTAGAGGGAACAGAATTTTTTCCCATTAGTTAGTGCTATTAAGTATGCAAGGAAATGGCTTATATTTCACAGGGCATACATTTTTGACTTGTGATGTCCAGAATGTGTTTCTCTGGAGCACATTTATTATCATATTATCAGGTCTGGTAGAAGTAGTATTTTCGGTTTTTTTCCTCCCTCAAATTATTCATTTGTATGTCCCGTAATAGTCACAAAATCAAACTAAAGTATTTTGGGTAACATCTTTATTTTATTTTATTATTTTTTTCCTCAATAAAGACTAAATATAACTTGGGGGAAAACTCAGCTATATACTTGGAGTAGATCAATTGTCTAAGAGTCAAGAATCTATTGGAGATCTATTGGTAACGTCACATGGATTCTTATCTTTGCTTAAATAAAGCACTTTGCCTCTAGCTTTGGAAATCCTTTCTAAAGCCCTGTGGCACACACACTTCTGTGTAGAATTATAAACTCACAGATGAATCTGTGAAAAAGACATAGAGTGATTTCACTGCAGCTGGCGGTTTATGCTGTAAGGGAGAAATTACCGTGACAATGAACACAGGAGCATTTAAAACTCAGTAAGAGAATTTGGTAGTTCCAAGACTTTATTTGGCCCTCAAATTATCTCTTTATCATTTTTTTCCCAAATAATCTATTCCTATAGTGCTCCAGGATAAAAACCTGTTGCAGTGAAATCAGTGTGAGAGTGAGCAACGTTAGCTGTGAGAAAGAACATACCATTCTGAACATCCAGTACATGATGCTTATCCAACGTCCAGCCACCCATGTTGGAAGCATCCAGCTCATAGCCTTGCAAAATGGCAGTCCTCTTTTCCCACAGAGTCAGGTCCAAACACGACTCATATTCGTATCCAACTGACACTGTAAGCAAAGAAAATCACAGCTTACCCTCTAAACTGCACAGGAAAAGGATGTTGTCTTAGGATTTGGAGGAAAATTCATAATTGTGTCCACTCATTTGTTGAGCATTTTGTTTTTATGTAAGGAGATGAAAGATACAAACAACCATCTCTAAATGCTATTTTAGACTGATTTAAGTAAGTCCCCATATCATTCTTACAAGGGGTTCCCAGCACAATATTAGCTTCAAATTGAAAAACTAGTAACAATTATATCAAGTAAGTTTGCAGCAAAGTGCAATTAGATAAAACTAACTAAAATAATATTTGTTATACAGATAACTAGAACTGTTTAGTTCCTAAGAACTTTCATTATATATAAAAGTAATAAACAGCAAAATTAATAGTAAATTAATACCAATCCACAATTAAAAGACATTTCAGAGTTTAGAATGAACCAAGGCTTTAAAATTTAAGGAAAATTTTAAAATTTTAGAAAAAAAGTGAAAGGTAGTAACTATCTGATTGATGAGAAATAATTCAAACCCAAATTAGATATTAATTTTGGCAAACAAAAAAAATCTACTTTTAAGTAAAACTGCAGATATGTAACCCATCTTTTCTCTTAGTTGTTGACTCTATGGCTTAAGCATCAAGCTGTATTGGACATGTCAAACATTGGTAGTACTGTCCAGTCATTTAGTGATACAGCGATTTGATGTTTTTAGTTCATCCCGCCAGAGGCCCTCTGGTCAGAGGAGCTAAGACAATTCTTGGATCCAAATTTTGTTTGATATTCTGCTAGACATCATTATGATTGAAATCATCTCGCTGTCACATTCAGAAAACATTAACATGATGATAAAAACTAGCAAGGTCCAAGTTATAAAGGAAAGAAGAAAAATAAGTGGTACCATAGGGAAAGAAAGAAATAGGAATCCAGCGAGAAGGAGAAAGAATTCAGTAACCTGAAATTCAAGACTCCAGTTAGAAACGCCAACCGTCTTCCCATCATGTGGGATACCTTCCTTTTCCCAGAGCCCATCAAGAACAACTGGCCTGTGATTTCCCTAGATGAACCTGCTGCCCCAGTATCTGCAAATCCAGCTCTTTGACATGGCTTCCTGACAATTCCTTTATACTTGTGACCTCAAACCCACTTTCTCAATGCACAGAGCATACCCCCGAAACTTACCAACTGCTTCCGACAGGCCGTAGACTTTCTGATTATAGGCGTCTGTCTTATCCCAAATAAAAGTGTAGGCTAGGTTTGGTGATGCAGGAAACCACTTCTGGAAGAGTCTTCCAACCACAGCTACCATCAGATGAACCTTCATGAGGTTAAATGGTATGACGGCCTGAGTCATAGTGATCTTAAGAACGGATTTGTACCCCGCGGCTCTAGAACTCAGGTAGGAAAGCTTTAAATCTGTTCCTGGAATTGTGGTTTCTTCATGTAGGACCTAGGTATGAAAAGAGCATAAGTCGCTAACTGGAATCATGGATGCCCAAATCATGGATGCCCAAATTGAGAAGATAGAGTGAACAGAGGCCAGCAGAGCACGGAAAATAAGAGACAGCAGGGTCACTGTTCACAGGTCACATCTAAGCTGTTATCCTATCCAATAATTATAAACAGCTCAGCAGCCAGCCTAATGCTCTCCTTCAAAAAGCTTCTTGTCATTTATCCTGAGTTAGTCACACTCTTCATCCAGCTGTTGGGGTGGTAGTCACACTAGATTCTCAGTCACTCATCTTTTATTCCAGTCACTCAAAGATCAGAGCTGACATTCGTACAACAGTTAGCTCAAGAACAGCTGGTTCCTTAGAGATGAATCCTAGGTCTACGGCCTCATTAGTCTACCTAGGTCACCATTAGAAAGATAGGAATGCCAAGAAAGGCAGACTCATCTGGGTTAAACTGTAGTCCATTCCATACTCAGGTTCAGATGTAATGTAACAACAGCACCTTCTCATACTTCATTGCATACTGAACTACAAAACCACCACGTTTTCATAACGCATAATGAATTTTAAAGCTCTCTGTATTTTTTCCCAGAGAGTAATTAAAATAAACATTAGAAAAAAATCTGTTTTTTTTCAAACTACAAAAAGTTGATTTTGATTTCTGACTGTCAAAAGTTAACTTTATTCATGTAAAGATACCTCTATTATAAATTAAATGTATTTTTAAGTTTATGTGTAGCTGTCAGTGTGAATAGCTCAACGGATGGTAACGAATTTATGGAGTATGAAAAAATACCAGATGCCCAAACATAACCTAACCATTTTAAAAAACATTTGTATATTACATAAAAACTTTTAAAGTTTTCTAAAGATATTTTTTTCTACTATTTTTAATTAGTTTTCTGACTAATAATAATTTTTTTTAACATGCTTGCCATGTACTATACTGCAAAATACAAGGCTACCTTTGCTAAGGATGACTATCTTACATCCTATCAAAAATGATTCTTCTTCAGCAGAAATGAATACTCTTATAAAAATCCACAACTAGACTAAATGCAGAGGACAACTGACCCTGGTATTCTCGATGTCAAATAAACTACATAAGGCTTGGGGAACATTAGAGATGATGAATGGGAAAAACTGCAAGAGCCAGGACCAGAACATGCCTTGTGTGTGTGTGTGTGTGTGTGTGTGTGTGCGCGCGCGCGCGCGCCGGAAACTTCACCCATGAAATCTCAACAACATAGTTGCCTAAACAAGACCGGAAAAATGACACCACCAACTGACATGCTCAGGTGGATGGGGGTAGATCTCACACAGCCCCAACCCTAGTTGAAGAGCTATAGGTAATTAATGGCTGCTGAGAAGGACAGTCTTTTCAGGAACAAGCACCCTGATTAGTTATCCAGTCCCAAGCAGTGAGCCATAAATACATACACATATCAACAATGTCAAATAGACTCATTTACCTTATTTATACATTTCCAAAAAAGTGGGTGCATAAGAGGAATTGGGGGGAATGGAAATAGAATATTCACACATGAAATCCAAATAAATAAATAATAAATAATTAAGTAAATAAAGTAGGCTGTAATTAGTCAGAAGTTTCTGGTCTGGCCTAGCCCCGAGGTATGGACTGTGGTCCCACAGCTTCTTAGTCCCAAATAAACATACAGAGGTTTATATTAATTACAAGCTGAGTGGTTTATGGCTCGCTCAGGCTTATTACTTGCTAACTCTTATACTTTAAGTTAATGCATATTTTCATTTGTGTTTAGCCACGTGGCTTGGTACCTTTTCTGAGAGCAGCATTCTCATTTTCCTTCCTGTGTCTGGCCGGTGTCCCTGCTCTGCTCTTCCACCTCCCAGAATTCTCCTAGTCTGCTAGATCTGCCTATACTTCCTGTCTAGCTACTTGACCAATCAGCATTGCAATAAACCAATACAAGCAACAAATCTTTACAGATTTGCAATATCCGACAGCAATAACCTATGTCTGAAACCAACCACTTCCTCTACCATGAATCAGATGGTATTTCTAAATGTTAGAATATATCATTATATACACTAATTAGTCAGAAATGATTCCCTTTTCTGAGATAAGAATCTTGGAATAGTGATTCAGTGTTCACTACATCTCTCATGCAGCAAAATTAGGAATGGTGTACAGATTTTAATTTTAGTTTCTGAAGTCAAACTCCAGATACTATGGACATGACTACCAATCTGTAGAACCAAACCCAGCAGGAAGTAGGCACCAAGCACGGACTAAACCAACAGCATGAAGGAGGAAGCGATGAAGGACGACAGACAATACCAACACGTCGCTGTGATATGGCGGGGTCTTCACTAGCTATGCAGAATGAGTTCAGTTGTAGAGCTGTCTTAAGAAAGACAGTATATGAACACACAGAATGTTTCCAGTTTATTCTTATCCTCCCACTCCATCCACTGAGAAACTTCATAAAGCTCTCCTACATCCAAGAAAAGCATGATGGGATAGTGAGTGGACAATCTAGAGGAACTCATTCTGTTGTGACAGGATAACATGTCAATGCATTAGTTTGGAAAAACAGAGTTCTATGACCCCTTAGTGGATCAGGAAATATGATATATTTCCTCTTAATTTATTTTCAAAATAATTTCCTATACATTTGATACTCTTTTTTATTTGCAGGGAAATTAATAGTCACCTCCTGTGATCTGCTAGGAGTTGCCTCTTTACTTCAAAATATCATGCTATTCTTAATTTTAACAACTGTCTCTGTCATCATTAGCCGACTTTCATGGAACAAATATCTGTAATTTACTTCATGAAAGCGTCCATTTTTCCTATGTAATTTAACCTTACCATGTTATATTTTATTACTGGGAAATATATATCCTGCCAAAATGGGAAAATAAATCCCTAGGGCTGTTTGTGCCAGCGGCATCATCTGCTCGCTCCACTCTTGACCCCGCTAAACACCCAGAAGCGACATCCTGTCTCGCCCCCTTGTACCTGTCTATCCTGCCCCCTTGGTGCACTTCATCCTGTGTTTTTAGTTAACACACTTGCTACCTGATCTCTGGCTGCACAGAAACACAAAGAAAGGAAACCAGTGTCTGTCCATCATGCCTCTCTCTGGTCAGTTCTATAATTTGTGATCTGAGTTAGTCTGACCATACTGCCAAAGGATTCAAAGTCTCCTCTGGATGGATTTTCTTCATTCTCTTTTCTCGTCCATTTTAATCATTTCTCTGCTTTAATTATTTTTGTTTTGACAGTTATTTGTTGATCTTGTGTATGGGTGGGGTGGATGGGTGCCCATGTAGGTCAGAGGACAATCTGAGTGATGGCCTTCTACTGAGTGGGTCCTGGGTAATCAAACACAGGTCACCAGCTTTACCCACTGAGCCACACTACCAATTTCTATACGTCAGGACTCTTGCTGACTACTATTCTGCTGTTATTCATCTTTTCAACATGAACTCTGCCCTCCTCCCACTTCTGTCTGGTCGGTCACTGTAGGGCCAACCCTTCTGCAATGCCGTTTCTGGTTTCCTCAAGGGACCGCCCTCTCTTGTGAACTTCCCGCTGTTCATTCAAATATTTGCTGCATCTACAATGACAGGGTTCAAATCTGAGCCATCTTTTAATCCTTGGTGAGTTCTCTGTACAGCACAGGCACTCAGTGGATTTTTACTAAATGTTTACCTACTGCGAGAATGAATTGTAAAAGGACTGCATCCATCCACGGACCTGTTGCCTATCGGAGACCCATCTCTGTGGGCTAATTTCATTAGAAATCTGTCAATCCCTGGACAGATACTCTTTCTGTTTGGGCTGCTTTAGAACAAAGATGTTCTGAGTTACATGGCGGACCCAAAAGTAAGTATGAAATTGAACAAGGTCACAGCGAAGTTCAGAGCATCAGCCTCTTGGCCTCTTAGCCCCGCCCCATCATTTCCATAGTATTTGCTTGAGAACCTTTTTTATAACCTCTACATTTCTGGTTAACTTCTCCTCATCTCTGTCTGCACTTCTCCAATAGGATCTTTCCATGTTTTACGTCCATGAATGGACTGGATGCCCAGGATTCCTGTCCTTAATTTCTTTTATTTTTTTAAATATTTATTTTTTTATTTTTATGTGAATTGGTGTTTTGCCTGCATGTACAACTGGGTAAGGGTGTCAGATATTGGAATTACAGACAGCTGCTAGCTGCCATGTGGATGCTAGGAGTCGAACTCAGGTCCTCCAGAAGAACAGTCAGTGCTCTTAACTGCTGAGCCAGCTCTCCAGCCCCTGTCCTTAATTTCAGCTCATTCTCTTGAAGTTTCCATTGAAGTTTGCCAGAAAGACCTTTTCCAAATACACTACATAGATTCCCACCTCTACTCACTTTACTCTGCTTTATAATTTTTAATAAGCCTTATCAGAACTTGAATCATATTAATGGTTTAGTTTTTTCCATTCTTTCTAGTTGGTAAGCTTGCTGAGAGCTGGTACTTTGAGTACTTGGTTTATGACTGGTTCCTATTTACAAAGACTTCTATAGAACAAATATTTCATATATGTCTGATGAATGAATTTGCTGTGTGCCTGCACTTTAAATATTATTCTATTTCTATTATTGTAATTATTACTATTAATATAGTTCTGAGGATTGAACCTAGAATCACACACACACAGGCAAGTTCTCTACCAATAAGCAATGTCCCCACACCAGCCCCCTTTTACTACTTTTTATTGTATTTTACATTATTTATATTTAATTTTTTTATATGTATACATCTAATATATGTGAGAAGGTGCCATGGAGGCCAGAATGGGGAGCTGGATTCCCCGGAGATGGAGTTATGGGTGGCTGGGATCTGGCTGACATGGGTGCTGGGAACTGAACTGTGGTCCTCAGGGAGAGCAGCAAGTGCTTCTAGCTGCTGAGCCATCTCTCCAGCCCTATCTACTTTTTATTTTGAGACAGGGCATCACTAAGCTGTTCAAGGTGGCTTTGAATTCATTCTGTAGCCCAGGAAATCTCTGAATCTGAAATGCCCCTACTTCAGCCTACCGAATGGCTGGAATTACAGGCCTGCATCGTTGCCCTGGCCTTGAACCATATAGTTTTGCTTTGCATTTTAGCTAAGATTAATTACTATTGTACCTAATATCCTTACCTTTAAGATTTGAAAATTATTTTTAAACACAAGGTAAGGAAACAATCTATAGATATTTCAATAGATAAAATGAGTATTCAATATGACTCTAACTTTACAAGTTAGATATTTTATTCCCATGGAGACTAGGGCATTATGAATTACAAATTATTAGACTATAAAATATGATAACCAAATTTTTTAGATAATACCTTTAGAAAGCTAATGTTCCCTGTCAAAAGTCATTATTTTTAAGACATTTTCCTACTCTAGCACACGTACCACATGTTAAGACAGAAATAAGACAGCACTAGAATACTGCAACTATTCTTTGGTAACCTGTGACTGGAAATGCTTCCACGTGGAGGTCTGCCAGCGGTAATGCTGTACCTGTGTCTCCGGGATGATGGGGCTGTCTTCCGGAGAAGATCTGAAGAAGGTGGATAACGGTGATGACACAATGATAGGACTTGGCCTCACAAAGCCACTGAGATCACAGCTGGGGATGTCATTCTCTTCTTTCTTCATGACGAGTGTATCCATCACATAAAAGACATTCCATGGAATCCACACAGTGTGGTACTGGGTGAGGAATGGCGAGCGTTCAAATACCAGCGTCAGAGAAGCACCGCCATTTGCCACCAAGTCAAACCTAGAATAGACAAGGTACACTTAGTGACTGCCACCCCACAGTGACTAACTTAGTGACTGTCACCAGACAGCGACTTACTGATTGTGACCAGACAGTGAATAACTTAGTAATCTGCCACCATACAAATGCTAATGCTCTCTTCAAAGTTAAGATGATTCATAAAGAAAATAAACCTTTTTCCTAATTCTCATATGGAATATTTTCAAATCTATGTCCCAAAGTAATTACATAGCCAGTAGTCATCCACCCCTTTTCTAGTCACTGATTTATGTATCTTCATTTTCCTAAACTTCCCATCTATTCTCTGGAACTATCTGAACTTAAGTTACGGACACCAAGAAACATCGCTAATAAATATTTCAACACAAATCTTCAAAGACAAAAAAATTCTCTAACAAAACCACAGTCTTCTCTCAGGCCTCAGGAGATGGAATAAACTTCTATAGCATATGAGTACATGGCTGGCAGTCTCTCTCTCTTCCACTGTCTCAGCTCTTTAGAGTCAGAGGTATTGCCTTTCTAATAATAATAATAAAAAAAGCCCAACAAAATAAAACATGATGGGTGATGGATGAACGCCCAGTCTTGTGCTTAAAGTACTTCAAAGGGATACCATCTCATGCGCCTGACTCACATTCCATCCTGGCGGGTAATGGTATAGCCGTATTCTGAGTAATGTAAAAACGAGACGTTGACACCAATAAGTGGGGTTCCATCCGCTGTTAGAACTTGGCCTCTGATGACGGATGCAAGGCTGTGGGAAAAGTACAAAGGTCTGAATGAATCTCTGCCGTCCCGGGACATCGTCATGATTCATAGATAATTCAGACTAAAGATAAAATATCACTATCAAACACAATCAAATCCTATTCACAAAAAGCTAA
>PVIH01002287.1:156700-195975 GCA_004025045.1 Sigmodon hispidus
AAGACTAATAATTTAAGAGATGAATTTGAAAAATTAAAAGTGACACCTCTTGTTATATATCAGATATATGATGTACTTGAAGAAAGTCTACTTTCCAATTAATTCTGGGGCAATCTGTGAATCTGCTGGGATCACAAAGTACAAGATTTAAGGGGCCAATAAGGAGCATGCATGCAAGAATTTCTAACCTGCTGCTGGGTCTCAGTGCATTAATGCTGTTCAATGACTGCAGACCCAGGAGTTCTGTGTAAATCATCTTCTGCTCAGCGAGACACGGGACACCTGCTTTCAGTTACAGGTTGACTTTTAGGTCATTACCGCTCTGTGGAACACCAGTACTAGAACAGCTTATGCAATCTCACTGCCAAGCCGTTAGCAGCTCCATTACATTAATTCATAATTTATTATATTTAGTGAGCTCAGCTAAAAAAAAAAAAAAAAGCACTCTCCTGTTTTGCCTTTTGGGGACTTTTCATGGTCCCTTCTGAAATGTTTCCAGCCGCGCTCACAAAATCAACTAGTTAAATGAAGATTTATTGACTCCTTAACGGAATGTCCTGTTACCTCTCAGGTATTGAAATTGACAAAGTATGTGAACTGTGTCAAACATGCTTGAAATGTGAAGTTTGATAAAGAATTTTTCGAAAAAGGAATATATATATATGTATATATATACACACACACATATATACACACATTATATATACACACACATATTTATATTTGAAGCAATTTTCTCAAATACATACTCATCAGCATCCCACAGCAAATTCATAGAATGGTTCTCAAGACCCTTATGGATCTATATAAAGAAAGTAAGCATTAACCTCTTATTGAAAGGACTTTCTCCGGGGAGCACATGGGTGCTATCTGATCCAATCAGGAAACTGATTCTATCATAGAAGGACTTGGCAGCTTGCTGAGATGGTGTCTGCAGACTTTGGCTAATGATATCCTGAGGATCAGGCAAGCCACGGCAGTAGGGCTGATTTTGGCAGGAACTCTGTAAGCAGCAATCAGGATCCATGCAGTCAACAAGTCCATCTGCAGAGACATTAGCAAGCCAGTTAGACCGATCTGCTCCTTGGGCCGTGGTGTACAGTGACTTGTGTCTATTGGTGGGTATTGTCTTTGTCAACTGATCTGCCACTCTGTATGTGATGGTGATCTCTATGAAGCATCCTTTTTGAAGCCAGAAGAAATATAGACATAATACTTGTATCTGCTTTTACAGAAAGTAAAGATCTAGATTGACGATGGTTGAGAGTAATCATGTAAAATTATTTCAGAGTGAGAAATATGCATTACTGATTAGAACACCTTATTAGTGGGAGGAATCAGGACAAGCTGTAAACAAATTATCGGAACTCTCTATATTTTAGAAAAATGTACTACAACTTCCCATACTAATCATATACAAAAAAACAGGCACCTATAAAAAACAGGAAAATTTTCCCTAAAAAATTAGAAAAAGTACTGCAAAGCAAAAGTGGGAGAAACTGGTAGCATAAACAAACGAACATAAAATGGGTGATATTAGTCAGCCATCTCCCATAGAGACAGTTCTAAAAAGGGTAATGTATGCTCCAGAGGGAAAAAAGATGCATTTTCATATTTAAAATAGGAATTTGATCTTCTAATTTGTTTCCCCTAAAATGCAGTTATTAAAACAAAAATCAAAACATGGCAAATGTGAATTAGTCATGACAATGGTGGTTATATAAAAAATCAGAGCTGGGCAGTGGTGGCACACACCTTTAATCCTAGCACTTAGGAGGCAGGAGTAGGTGGATCTCTGAGTTTGAGGCCAGCCTGGTCAACAGAGTGAGTTCTAGGACAGCCAGAGGTACACACAGAAGCCCTGTCTAAAAAAACAGAAACAGAAGCAACCACCACAAAAACAACAAAAAAATCAGCCATGACGCATGGACCTATGATACTTGTGAAATAGAACAACATGGATACAGTCACCGCTGTCTTCACCAATACTGTAAAGGAACATTTGGTGGCTCATAGTCATGTATCATATGATGCATTACATACATGTTATTTTTGTTAACATGTAAGCCAGTGGTCTCGATAGACCTGGGCTGCTACTAATGCTACATGCTTACCCAGTGCATTGCCAGTCATACAAAATATACTTAGTAATATTACATGGGTATGTTGCTAGTTTATTATTTGTTATATGATATCATTTGCTGTCACTTTAATGTATGTTTCTTCCCATTAATGGAAAGGTTATTTTAAATGATGGGATGACATGTTATGACAACAGAAGCTTCATATATCTCACGGGCACTGTCACCCTTGATGTGGGATATCTTTCTGTATGCTGTGAATTATCACTGGATAATAAAAGAACTGTTTTGGCCTATGGCAAGCCAACTTATACTCAGGTGAGAAATCCAAGCACAGATAAAGGGGAAGGAGAGCAGAGTCACAGGGAGATGTAATCCAGCTGCACAAGTAATAAAGTACAGGTAAGGAACGAGCCATGTGGCAATACAGATGAGTAGAAATGGGTTGAATTAAGATGCGAGGGCTAGCTAGCAATAAGCCTGAGCCATAGGCCAAACAGCACGAAATTAATATAAACCTCTCTGTGTTTCTGTGGGACTGCAGGTCTTCTGGTCTATGGGTCTATGAGGCCAGATGGGTCAGAAACTTCTGATTAGACACCCTAACCCAGGGCAAGTGACTGCCTTCTATGTCTAGGTATAAGACATTCAGATGTCTGAACACTAATCAAATGGTCAGGTGATGTAGTTCTCAGAATGAAGCTGCACCATGAAGTGAGGTATGAATATATGATGTGTGTGGCATATCACCATCAATCATATGCTATGTGAATGGCTGTCAATCATTGTGATGACACGGTCCTTTAAGCCCATTCATTGTTGACTGATCAGTTAAATACATGAAACTGGACCTGCTTGGTAATAGTATCTATAAGAATAGAATGATAAAAATAATAGCTTGAAGATACCAAACAGTCTTGGGTAACTGACAAAACAGTTTTAAATCCTGAACATTTACTTAGGCAGCAGACTGTAATGTGACCTTATGGAAAACGCAGATGAAAATATTTAAATGATGTTTATGCTTTATTTATACAAATAAAAAGTTCAGTCTTTAAAAACTATCCTAATGATTTATTTGATTTATAGTATCCTTACTTTGCTCTTTCATTATCGAATGGCAAACATACAAAAGGAAGTGACTATGTTGACTGGAAGAAGGCACACAGTAGGTGAAGGTGCCCTTGTCCCTCAGGGTTTACGACCTGAGTTTGACCCCCAAGACTCACAAGGTGGGATAGAGGACTACCGCCCACATGTTGACCTCTGACCTTCCCAAGCCTGCCAGAGCACATTCGTACCCATCTCACCCACAAAAATAAATAAAAAAAAATAAATTCTTTTGTAAAGGAAATCGACTAAACTAAATTAAGTTCCCAGTCCAGAAGGAACAAGAGATGGAGGGATGAGGACCCTTAGTTACTCTGTCCAATCGAAGAACAATACTGCAAACACTGTGTTTAATTCTGTCCTTCCCAGCCCTTCCTCTGAATTCCCAACTCTCAGACCACATGCACCTGTGTGTGTGCTTCTTCATTGTGGCTCAGAAATTTCAGGGGACCTAAAGTGTCAGGATAACTTTCAGGAACTACCTGAAGTGACTCTCTGTCCCTAGCATCCACTGGGATGAGGTGTGAGGCTGTGAAGCCAAGATTGCTGTAACTATCTCTCTGCTACCACAAGGCCTATGTGGACATCAGTCTATCTCAGAAAAAGCTAAGACAAAAGCCTGAGCAAAACCCAACACGCCATATTCACAGTGGCCTCCTTGGGGCCTTTCCATAAGCTGCACTGGACCTTCTGGGATGCTCAGTCTCCATTCCTTGTTACATTAAGTCTATTTGGGTTGGACTTTTCTTAACTCCTCGAAATGGGAAGAAACTGAGCATCCATATAGTGCAACTAAAATTCTCCTTATTATTTCCTTTGATGTTGGGGAAAAACATGTTTAATAAGGCATATTTGACTTATGATGCCAGCATCCTTTTACATATTTTAAATGTTCGTGATCATTTCTATCCACATGGAAA
Source organism: Sigmodon hispidus (assembly GCA_004025045.1). Lineage (NCBI taxonomy): Eukaryota > Metazoa > Chordata > Mammalia > Rodentia > Cricetidae > Sigmodon > Sigmodon hispidus. The sequence continues at coordinate 160,812 of PVIH01002287.1, forward strand.
TGAATGGGTCTAAATTTTTGATGAGAGATAGTATATATTTTTCCTTATAGCTGACATTTTTATGTAGATGATACATATTACTAAGGTCATGGGTTGCTGATTATTTGAAGCAGCATGCTTTTCTCTTTGACAAAAATCTAAAACCGTGTGTTGAGATAATCAAATGATACTGAGCTTTGAAATTTCATATGAATTTATCAAAATATTTTCTTCCTTCAGAAAAAGCCATGAAGATGAAAAATGTCTAAATATTTCTTGATATTTCTAGTAGAAGAAAGATGAGACCACAATGTGGCCTTATTCTTCACAAGGATATATTATAATAATAATTTAAGAGATAAGGCTTTTTTCCTCCATTTCTCTTGAAATAGAAGAATATCTTTCAAGACTGAGCTCTCTAAAGCAATAGGTGATTGGCCTATTTCTTTAATACCATTTTTGGCTTCAAAACCAAAATAAAACAACCTCTCAAAAGCCATTCTAACCATCAAATGGTGACTTATAATCATATGCAGAGTTTTTTATGGAGACTTTTTAATATATGCTTTATGATCTATTTTTGTAGGTACTCTCTTAGTGAGCAGATTTAGAATGTGACTATGTAAGTTTGAGAGATTAATTAAACACAGATATTTTACATTCCTGTAGGCTTCTCCTTAAAGCCACTCCTTCACAAGGGGAAGTACTTTCAAATATTATATTTTATCTCCATTAATCTGGCAAATTAGGGGTTAACTGATCCCCACTCCAATTCTCCCACAGAGTCTTCCTTTAGGCAATATATGGTACAGCTGCCAAAGAGAAACGCTTGGATTTAGCCATTCATCTTTGTTAGTTTATAAAAAGCAAATGTACATCTGGCATGTAGTCTGCAGGTCATAAAACTGCATGAGATTGACACCTTCTGAACTAATCAGTTGGAAATGCATTTTTACAAGCCTCTCTGCTAACATCCATCAGAGAAAGAATCTCATTTTCAACAGGCGAGATGCAGGGACACACTGTTTGTTATTTTCCTGCAGAGTTTATCAGTAACTTGCCCAAGCAAGTGACGGATGGTTATGAATCTGGCTTCCTATAACTTGAGAAAACATTTTTTATTCTTTGCCTGTACTCATAATAGCGAGGCCTATCCAGTATAGCTAAGTTGATTACCCACTTGACCAAATGTACAGTGTAACAAAATTGTCTCCATGGAATAGCTTCTCCAAATCATTGGGATTCCATTGTAGTCTCAAGAATGTTACACTGGCTTATATTTAGCCTGAATAGAAGCCACATCTAATAACATTAATCATAAAAAACTAAAGATCAGAAAATTTCAAAACTCATTGAATAGCAGCCTCGATTATTAGTCAAGAGCCTTTCTTCACGTTAGGTATATCGTAAGGAGCAGTATGATATAAAATAGATATATAATTTATGCCTTCCTTCACTCCATTCTTAACATTACTGCTTTAGTTATATTCTGGCCATATTTTAGACCCATTCTTGTCTTTTCCTAAGGCATTTTCACTGGTCTTTAATAGCGGTATTGTAGTTGTGAGACTTCATCAGTGTGTAGTGCACTGTTCATGACTCATTCCAGTAAACATTTGTTTAATAACATGCATGAGGCTCCCATTCTGTACTAGGGAATGGGAAATGACTTCCAGTACATTCTTGGTCTATGGAACCAGTGCTATATGGGTGTCTTCAGGTTCAATGCATATACTTTTCATGCTACTCCAGTGTGATCATTTTGACCCACAAAAAGATCTGCCTTCTAGTTATTTCTAGCTGCATATTATATAGACATCTAAAGCCTAACATGCTCCACCCACAACATCTTTTCCCTTTTTCCTGGACTCTGTTCTTCCAATGTCAATGAGTTTCAATCATCACTTTTTCTTTTAAAAATTATATCTATTATTTGTTTATGTGTGTGTGTGTGTGCGTGCATGTATGTGTGTGTTGGACACTGGAGCTGGAGTTCCAGGTGGTTGTGAGCCAGCCCAGTGTGGGTTCTAGGAAGCAAGCTCTCCTATTCAGAAAGATCGGCATGTTCTCCTAACCATTGGACCATTTCTCCAGCCACAACTTATCTCTCTACATACAAAGTAAAAGCCTGAGTCCATTAATGACTTCTCTTCCCTATTCTTATTCTCTGTATCTTCTCAAACTCCAGTTCTTTCTTTTCTTCACCTTGACTAACTCCTGAATGAGCCCAGTTAATCTCTCTCAAACTATCCTTTAGGACATCTTGCCCCCCCCTCCCCGCCCCTGCCCTGTGTGTGAATGTTGAGTGCTCATTGGCTCTTTGAGTAGATTAGGTTGTCAGGCCAATGGGCTCCAGGAACTACCTGTTTTTGCCTCCACAGTGGGATTATATGCATGCACTACCACCCTTGGCTTAATTTTTTTAAAAACATGTACTCTAGAGACCAAACTTAAGTTCTTGGCTTTGCAGGCAAGAACTTTATCTAAACAAGTTAAAATCATGCTCAGAAATGCCCTCTGGTTTCCTTTTCTCATTCTTTCCCACCTCCAGATGCTGTCTGTTCCTAGAGTTCTTGTATGGATTTCAGTACAATAGTTACTTAAAAGAGTTACTCATTAACTGGGTATTAGAAAACCACAGAATTATTAAAAAAAAAAACAGAAGAAACTATGACACATATGTAAGTTTATGTATATCATTATAAAGCTCTTGTTCAGAAACCACAGCTAGGGTTTATATACAAAGTGCTAAACTTCACAAAACATTTACTTTGTATTAGTTGAAAAACATGACTGTATGACACAAGGTACCACAAATTGCAGAGTCAAAAGATAAGTAAAAATCGTGTGTAAAATGTGTGTGACACATCCAGCAAAAAATAAATGAGCTGGAATAAGAGGTTCATGGAATTCAAAGAGAAAATATCAAGCAACTCAAAAAAAATCAAAGAAGAGAAACATGTAAGCACTTCTCAAAGCAAATATCAAGAAACAAGAAATAAAAACATAAAGCCTGAGAAAAAAGTAGGAACATCATCCTCAATCTGGGCTGGGCATGCATCCCAGTAGCAGAGGGTCCAATGTGCAGAAGGCCCTGGGTTTCAACTATAGCACAACAGGAAAAAAATTGCCAGTCGTAGCAGTAATTAGAGATAAAAACTAAAACAATAAAATGGGGACATTTCCATTTATCAGAAAAAGGTCCCATTTTTTATTTTGTGGAACAATTTCATTTATGTACAATGATTATGCACAGAGTATAACCGTGGGCAAGTAACAATCTCACACCAATAAAATGTATAGTGCTTGGAACCGACTTGCAAGGGAAGTAGCTATAAAAATGAAAACCTAAAATGCCCTTTTATTCCACAATTTCCCTTTAAAGGAAAATATTTATTTATACACAGATGCACAAATTTACTCCACACAAATTCACCACCCCCACACAAATTCATCACACATTTACTATGTACCAGGAGGAAAATAACAGCCACAATGCCTCCCAATTACAAAGTGTACTAGCAGTAAAAATAATCAGTACATTCACATGGATAGCAAAAGGGTTTTTGGTAACTGAATCTCTAATCTAAACTTGGAACCAATTGTCTTCCAAACCAATGATCATTTCTCCTAAGTCAATACTTTACGAGGATATTGCAATGCCTAGAGACTCTGAGTGCCGTTCTATGTTCTGATAATATTAGGAGTCTCTGGCAGGAAGAACTTAAACTTTGATGAGTCTGCTTGCTTTTAACCTCTTTTCCCTCTTACCAATGCTATTACCCATCATTTTATTCACTTAGCTTGTATTTTAAAACTTGCTTCAGTGGCCTCTCTCTGAAGTCTAGAATTGCCTGTAAGAAGGGAATTGATGTTGATTTCACAGAATGGAGATCTTGGTCAGTGACCTTATCATGAGGAAAAGACTGCCCTTAGCTTCAAAAGGCCACAGCGACACATGGTAGCTGTTTGATCCTTAAGAAGCCTTGGCTTCTTCCTATGAATGCATTAGGTATTAAGGGTGACTAAGGATGCATGCCACCATCTATTCTAATAGTGGTCCCTTCTTCTTGCTCCTTCTGAAGCTCCCGACAGCCATTGTCTGAAAGACCACAGGAAAGGAAGGACCCAGGAAGGCAAGGACTGGTACCTTCTGGGTGATATTTGGATTTCAAGGCTCTTTATAATCAGGCAGTGCTAATGGGGCTGGTCACATTGGGATAATGAAAGTAGTTCGGAATAGGAGGAAAATGCTGCCTGATTCCTGCTATTCCTACATGCAGTTGTTTTACTCTAGTTGTTTATTTATTTGATTTTATCAGTGTATATTCATTGTATACTGTGATGGTTTTCATAAGGACATTTTTATATAAGTCTATCACATACTTTGACCATATTTTAACTTTTTCACTTTTGGGGATTGTAAGCCACTTTTTCTTTACAAAGACTGTGTTCAAACTAGACAAGAGCATATATATATATATACTCCTGTAAAATTCTGGCTAGATTCAAATCAACCTCTTCACCTATTCCTCTTTATTAATATGCTGGATAATTCAACGTTCTTACATCAAACTTAGCTTATATAATGGCTCTGTAGTACTTCACTCTCCATATGTCCTAGAATTTCTGGTATTGACCTAATTTTAAGCCTACTGTTCTGCCACACTCTTTTGAATGGATAGCTCATATACCCTGACTTGTGTTTTGGTGTGGAAGATATTGCCTCTAATGCACATCGCCTGTGCATCTATCGAAGGACCCTCTAGCTTGGGCTGCATGGTACCCAGGTTACCACCTCAGGATATGATGAAGCCAGCCCTAAGGTTCCTTCTTTGAAGAACAACAAAATTAGGATAGGGACAGCTGTGAAAATTATCTGAGATAAGTAGAGAATTCACAGGAGGTGTTCTATCAGCTCAGATTTTCCCTCAGAGAGAGAAGCCTAGCAATAGCAGAACTTCATGCTAATAAGAATAAACAAAGGAGAATGAGGCCAATTCACAGTTGATAAATTTTAGAGGAAAAGAAAAACCTCCTTGGCTGATAATAACACCAAAGAGTTGATTAGCCCCTAAATTACTCTGCCTTGTCTCTACAGACTTGGCCCTGCAGTTTGCATCCCTCGGAGAGAGTCAGGAGGACCTACTCAACGCAATCTTCTTTTAGAAGACAAAAATCTGAAGTGCACAGTCAAGGAGAGTCAGTCTTTCTCCCCTGGCACCCGAAACAATGCAGTTGGTGTTCTTTGGGGATTGAGAGGAATGAGGTTGCCATCTGGCCTATGTCTCAGAGAGGATTAATGCTGCCATTTCTGTAAGCACGTGATCTTGAGGAGTTTGGGCAACAAGTTATTATCAGCAGGAGAGCTGTGAGGGTTGGGGACTGCTGGAATCCATTAGTAGCGGGGGAAGGGTAAAGAAGGCATTTCTGTAGAGTTACTGGCTCATCTTGATAGCCAAGGAAATGACAGAGGGAAGATGGAGAAACAGTCTGTGAGCAAGGTAAAAGGGAAGCCCTGAGCTCCGTGTCAGGAAGACCAGACACAAATAGCCTAGGTGGACCAGGTTATATGAGGGATGCTGGCCTGGGTCACTGGAGAAGAGAACTTTGGCCCACCCCACCTATCTTCTTTGACAACCTTCTATGACTAGTCCAAGCACTCAGGAAACAAAAGAAGGGGAATGGGTGTCAATGGCTGCAACACCTCGGGTAATCTACATACATTTTTCTCTAAAAACTTTCAAAGCCTCTTTTCCTCCTGTTTTGCAGAGAAGCAATTGAGATGTAAGGAGTTGCAGATGTGGCTGAAGGCCATGGTGAAGTGAAGAAGATCTATCTGCTCGCCTCTAAGAACTCCTCCCTAGCCAACACTACCGGCCAGATCGGGAAGGAGATAACTTGAGCCCCGAGTAGGTGATTTCAGACTGACAGCAGCTACACCTGCCACCAAATTCATTCCTAATGGTTTGTCAAAATAAAACAGCTGTCAGGGGCAGGTACTCCATCACCAACTCCCACTCTCTATTCTCTGAAATTAAAATACAATGGCATGGGGGATGTGCTCAAAGGAGAGGATAATTATTCCTAGCCGAAGGCTTAAACTGCATGACATATCACAATCCTTTTAGAGATGTGTAAAGTTAAGGGCAAAAAGACAGTGGAATTCAGCTTCTAGGGGACTGGTCTCTGTTGCTGTCTCCCCCATCTCCTCCCCAAACGATGGTTTTCAACGGAAAATGTTGAAAAATGTCTGGCATCAACTGGGTTGTTTAGTTATTAAAATACTGCTATGGCACTCCCAATGCACAGCATCCTGAATACCATTGTTGAGGAGAGTCTCCTGGGAATGAAAAAAAAGGAATGGAGAACAATGGACATTATACAGCAGCTCCGTTACCTCGCCTTTTCCATGAGCGATAATCATCAAGCATTCATTTCAGGAAAATCAGGGGTTGCCACCAATCCGTCAGCTCTCATACATTTTCAATCAATCTGATCTTTAGGGATCGGTTTGTTCTTTTTCTTTTAAACAGATAACCATGTAGTCACTGTAACTTACGAACCTAGGCTCTGGCACACACTTGTTTGCAGGGTCAGGCTTCCTTACCTCCTTCATTGTCCTTGCTGTCTGTGCACAGAGTCTCCATGGCTACGTCACAGCCTGCTCCTCTCCATCCTGGCTGGCAAACACAATGCCAGCCATTTTGGTCCAGTGTACATCTTCCATTGCTGTTGCACAAACCGGGGCAACCCTCTGTCAAGACAAGGAAGGAAAAAAAAAGAGTGATTTGAGTATTGAAAGCGTTTGTACCTAAAGGAAACAGATACGGGACACTTAGTGGGAACAGGCCTTTATCAACAGCGCAAAGACTGTAATTGCACATGGATAGAAACAGCAACATTATCCAAGGAATCTAATTCTTATCCAAGTGGCATCTTTGATTGGCCTGACCCTTGAGACACCACTTACCTGTGCAGGACAGAAATATATGCAATGACCCACTAAGTTGCTTCAGGCCAGACAAAATTAACTTGACATTTTTTACCTTCCCACAAAGCAACAAGGTATAGTATATGATTTGGAAAAGTGCCTCAGGATAATAATTTCAGAACCCCCCCCTTCCAATTTTTAATCTATTGCAAACATTGCTAGAAACTTCTTAGGACAGGACTTCTTAAAGCACCTTGTTGCTTTAAAAAAAAAATTCCCCTAAATTCAAGAGCATGAGTGTGGACATGGGTTTATGAATGATGTTAAAAAGAGGGCATTAATTTTATCTGGCCTCAGAGTTGCCGAATATTCATGTGAAATTACAGTGTATTAAATAACTGCACAAAGTATAGGTCAGTATGAATGACTATACTTTATGCCAAGAGTACATTCCTTTCACAGAATAAGCAAAGCCCAGGAATAGAGAAGCAGCTTCAGGGTCTATTCTAACAAACATTAGGATTCAGGCTGCAGACGGATGGGACAGGACCAACAGGATCGCCAACTAAATGTAAGAGCTGTGCATATTTGATTACTTAGGACGGACAAAATGAAATACCATAAGGACCACAATAAAACATCGATAGACTCAACAAAAACACGGTAGTGACGTGCTTCAAGACAGATAGCGAAGAGTGATATTTTGTGACAATCTCCCTAAGGCTTTTATGTTGTTACCTTTATATCCTACCTTGTCTGCTTTTATGGGCAAGAAGGGAAAATTTGGGAAATAATTAATTTAATAGATCCAAAATTGATAATTGTTCCAGTCATAATTTTTCCCCCCCAAAAAACCAAATTTTGTCACTTCCTGCTGATGACAACTGGCATGCAGCCAACATGGTCTACTTATGAAGATGACGCTCTGTGGATGCTGGAATCCCTGTGTATGAGTGCGACATGGAACTGACAGAAGCCAGGATTAAATGCTCTAAATTCTGGCAACAACCTGGCTAGTAGTCAAGTCTTGGGCTAACTATTAATCATTTAGTATAAAATACATGTAATAGAATACTTGCTCCAGCCATTGGGGTTTGTTACATAGCTCTTCATCATGAAAATGTCCCACTTGTCTTGGACATCAAACTTAAGGGAGCAATCTGGGGAAAGATGCTTAAGTCTGTATTTAAATGATTATTCATATACTGGTCTCTGGTGATGAACTTGAGAAGGAAATATCTCAGAGAGATGGTCTGTTTCTTAAGCTCTTACAATTACAGTCAACAGAAAGAAGTGTGTTTTGACAGCCTAACAAAATTATACTTAGGGATACCATCAGGCCAGGGTGAGATTATTTTGGTGCTTATTTTGCTTTCAAACTGTTACTGTCTGTGTATATGGATTATATCCAATATATAAAAGGTAGATTTTCCTTACAGATGTGTTTGTTTGTGGTTTTTAGTGAAAAAGAGTATTTAATTGCCCCACTGACCATGTGCGGCAGTTGCTGCTTGCACACGGAATTATGATAGGAAAGCCTGGATATTGCCATGAATATTTTCATATTCTAATGGAAAGCACAAACAAGGAAAAGAAAATAGGTATTCTGAGGAGAAAGAGGGAGGGATTTTCTCTGCATACAACATTGTTCCACCCATGTCTACGGTAACTGAAGACATGAGACTCTGCTGTTTTTTGCTGAGCAATGTTATCAGTTCTGATGCAACAGCAAACATGAGATTTTGTAGTTTGGTAAAAATAACAAAACAAATTATATTCTGAATCATGTGGAAAGAGCCAAAGAAGTTTCCATCTGAGGCCCAATGAGATCTCCATCTCTCTCTCTCAACATAGGTTAGCCAGAACATTCTTTAGAGTGATAATTCTTATTCTGTGATAAGAGTATTTGCGATTCTTTAATTTATAATTTACAGCTCATTAGTTGAATTACTAACAATGAAGAATTGGAAGCAAAATAAAACAAAAAACAGCAAATGTACTATAATCTTCAGTTTTGGTTTTAGTGAAAACTATTATTTTAAATACAAATGAAATCTGTGAGAACCCCAAAATTATAAAAATGAGACACAGACAATTTAAGTCTCAATACTTTAAACCTGAGGCATTTCACATAATGTAATAAGCCCAAGTTATGATTTACAAAAATATGCATGAAAAATTCTACTGTTACACCTCGTGTAATCTGATACACAGCTATATAGTTATTTATGCAGATATGTCAACAAAGAGTAGATATACAGTACCTTTAACTATCTTATCCAAATAGTGAGCTTGGGAAATTAAAAAAGGAAAAAAAAGAACAGACAGACATTTCAGAAGTGTCACATGGGACAAGGAAATTTTCAGAATTCACATGCAAATTGAGTAGCTGCAGCTGACACAGAACTCACATCACATGACAGAGATGCACTTTGTCTTCTAAAAATGCACTAGGGTCAGTCTTAGTCCATGTGGCTATGATACCAGGAAGTACACTTTAGAGGTTAGTGTCAGGGATGGGGATACTGACACTGTCCTGTACAGGCTTTCATTCTTGTTAAGACTCCAGCTAAGGACAATCAGTGGACTCGATTTTTATGACTAAAGAATTTTCAGAAATTTACTTATGAGATTTACAGTAATCAAAATTTAATACCTAATAAATAAATAAGCAATGAGGAAATGAAAGAAATTAAGAACCACCAGACAAATATTTCCATTTTCCTTGGAAAAGGCATAGGAAGCCCTGGAGGAGTCGCCAGTAGCCTTTGGCTCCACTCCAGATGGAAATGATGTATCACATATGCAGCCCATTAGGGACCAGGAGTGGTCTCAGACATTGTTTTGTCTCAAGAACCATCTTGAAATAGGCTCTGTTTTTCTCAACAAGTTTACAGGTCCAGCTGGTTCAAGACTGTGTCTCTGGCTGTCCATGTACCATTTATCTTTCTGAGACATACAGCCTTCCTTCACTCATGATAGAGACCTAATATATTCTTAATAAGCCTCAAATCTTCTCGCTTTGTCAAAATTCATACATCTTTAATGATCTGAAATTGCTTTTCAAAGATGCTTATGTTGATTATTTTTCATTACTGATCTATCCAAGTGGCAGAAGTACTCTGAAAAGAATGGTTTAAATTGTAACTTTTCACATGAGACACTCAGGACTGCTGACTGTGTCATGTGCGTAAACAAACCCATAAGTGGTTTTGACACATCTGTACTGTATATATAAAAAGATTCTTTGCTTTGCCACAGGATTCCATTAGAGGCTTCTGAATTGCCTTTAAAAATAAGAACGTTTATGGCTAATTGACAATACATTACAAGGGAAATTAAGGTGAAAGACGAAATGACATTAGGTCCTACTCTGCAGTCATAACTTAGTAAGCATAATTCATCTTGTAAGCATTAAAAGACAAATGTATTACTGCATCATGACATTGATACAAATTTTAATAATTACTTCTAAGTATTATGTAATCTGCAAGAGTTCTTTCTGTAATAGCTCATTTGACGATCTGTACATAATCATAATGATATTAATAATCTAGAGTTTTCAATTCAGCATTTCCAAGGGAATTCTTAGTTTATAAAGATTAGTTACACTGATTAGAGTTGGTGAGTATATCATGTGTTTTTATATCAGATCTGCTTCTGTTAATGCAACCAAAATAAAGAACACAGTGAAATTCTGACACAGTGTAATTCTAAGAATGACTGATTTTTTTTTTTCTGAACAGTCAGTCCTGTTAATTTAGCAAACAGAGTCAATTATGCAAAGCAATGGATTGATTTACAGTAAAGGTAGGGTTGTCATTGGGTCAGGAGAATACCAGAAGAGGAGCTGAAATCAGAAAATGCATTTAAAATACACATAAATCATAGTTAGCACAATACTTTATGTATTAGAAATACTTAACATAGCAGTCATGAAAAGCTAAAAATCAGCTATACAAATATTTGTACTGAGGACAAGGTTCCAAGATTTATCACTTTCATATCACAAGGAGCAAACTAAATGTCAGAAAGAATCACTGTGATTGCTTAAAACTAAGAAAAACAATAGCCTATAGTTTATGTTGCAGAGTGAAACTTCTGATAATACTTCAAAAGCCTGATTCTAAATAATGAAGTTGAAAAGAAATGTGAATACATGAGGTTAAGATAATTATAAAAATAATTGCAACATTAAAAACATCTTTATAGAAGCCAGTACAGGAAATAAGCAGAAAACTGCAGACATGTTGTAAGAAGCCATTAGAAACAATAATCATAAAAAGAATACAGAATAGTTAAAAATTAATATACCTAACAGTTGCTGAGATGAACACTATGTTACAGAAATTAAAGTTAGAAAGAATTACCAATTAGATCTACTAAGTTTTAAAGTTTTTTAGTGAATAGAACGTTCTAGTAGGTGGGTGCTAGTCATTTAAAAAATGCATTATTATGTCCTATTCATAAAATACATTCCTTGGCATTTAGAGTATTTATCTTTTAAGAGGATCCGTGTAGAACACGGGAAAAGTATTTCCACATATCTTGTAGGGTGATGACTCTTAAAACTTATTTTGGGTTTTATACCCAAGAGAACTGGTGACCCAACAGAATTGGTCAATGGATTCTGAAAACTACACAAATATAAGTGGTCAAGATAATTCCAGATTTATCTATGAGCTCTGCTTCTGAATGCCTTGTAGATTATGAATACTTGGCAGGTATATTAATGGTTCTCACATATCTATCTCTGACCCAGGTCAATCTTTAAGTTTAGACCAGTTTCGGAATGACTTTATAACACAGATGGATTGCTCTGGTCCAAGCCTTGCGCTCTGAAGCAATAAAAAGGTGTAGTTTATGCTATTTGGTGAAGCACTTTGTATTAATCAGTTATGAAATCTTTATCACCATCTTAGGATGTACATGAGACAGAAAAAACAGTTAAGAGGAGAGAAGAAGGGGTAACTGAGTACAGGGTACACAGTCAGCAGTGTGGGTTACCGTCACACATAGCTAAGAATCACTGTCGTGATGCAGAATCCCCATTGTTCTGGAGATGCAGAAATAACTTGTTTTCGCAGTAAGAAGCACTACTGCAGGAGGATGGGAAGTTCAGGGCACTCATTCTTTATTGACCAGTATGGTATCTTTGCCAAAGCTGTGGAATAGCACCACCTTCCGTTAGATATCATCTGCATCGCTTCTTTGAGTCATGGGAAGAGGCTGTATGAGTTAGCTTCACATGGCCGTGACAAAAAAAGGCAGTCAGAAACAGCTTAAAGGATTGAATGATTCATTTTAGCTGTCTTTCAGTGGTGCGAGACCAACAAGGAGAATGTGGAAGAGTAGAGCGGCTGACATCATGGTTGACCAAGAAGTGAAAGGGAAAATGGATACTTAGCTGCTATTTTTTTTTTTCAAAGCCATTCAAGTTCCCAGTCCGTGTTGATACCATTCAGGGCTGATATTCCCCTTGGACCTCTCAGCAAATCCCCTCACAGTCCTATGGAGAGGTGTGTCTCTTAAACCAGCCGAAAGAATAATGTTCTCTTATCTAACCGTTTACTAATGGGCCTAGGCTCTGAGGCCCGTTGAAGGGTACCTGTTCACAGGTTACAAGGAATTCCTAACATACTGAGGAGGAAGGTACAGCATTATTTTGCCATTTCATCTAAGGAGTATCATGAAAATATACAGCTTTAATAAATTTTATACATGTTTATATGTGATTTAATGTATAACTATTTGCCATTAGAACTGGGGTAATCAATGTATTCTGACTGCCTGGTCCATATGGTTTTAACATGTGTTATATAGGAAGTGACTAAATACACTTTTTAATGAAGGCTTTAGTATTTTGATGAAGAAGCAATCCGATAAAAAAGAAGAGAAAGCGGGTATTACCCCTTTTACAAATCTTACCCTGCTCTGTATCTCACTCTCACCCTAATTCGCTTACTCACAAGCAGCAGTGTTAACAGTAACTGCCATTTACTGACTTAATTATATGTGAAAACTATGCTAAGCATTTACAATATAGTAGCTGATGCATTTTCACCCTCCTTGAGGGTAAGAGGTAACATTGTCATCTTCCCCATTTTAGGGACAAAGAGACCGAAGCACAGGCCTGGAATAACCTGTCTAGGATCAAATCGCTGGCAACTGGAAAAATCAAAAGCCCAGTCAGGTATCTGGACACCAAAGCTCACAGTTTTAGTGAGCTACATTTACAGCTCACAGGACCCAGAACTGTGTACCTATGTGAGGCAGAGAATATGCATTATCTGCTCTGGGATTGGCCAAGGGATTTACCTGAATAAAAACATCTGACCAAGAGGAAATCATTCGTTCAACATTGCAGAGGAAAGGAAGCGCAAGCTGAACTGAACCATCGACATCCCGTTGTACCTACAAGGAGGATCTTACCACTCTCGGATAAGAACTGCTGTACCGTGCAGTCTGGGAAACCAGTAGGCAAACAAGCAAACAATACACACACAATGAAAGGGATGAAAACAAGTGTTAAAACCACCCAAGAACAGAGGCAGTTCAGTTGACCTACAAATGCTGCTCCAGGAAGACCTGCAAACATGCAAAGAAGACTGCTCACTTCAAAAGCAGGTCAAATGAGTACACATGCCTTCTTTGGGGAGGTACGTGGTTGTCTTAAAGTCTACTTGGAATTATATTAACTCCAAATTTGCTTTCACTATCACATTGGCTCTCATAAACACGGAGAAGAAACAAAGGCAACCGCCACGTTGCTCCCATGTATATTTAGTAGCTCGTGTATGTGTGTGTGTGTGTGTGTGGGGGGACAGAAAGTGTCTGTGCATAGCTGCTGATGTGTGTGGTTAGCACCGATTCCCACTGTTACTGCTGTGGATAACGTGCTTGGTTGAGACCTATTAAGTGGCACAGTATTTTCTTGGGACTGCTGAATCGACTCTCAGGTTTAAGTTAGACATAACAAAGAATAGAGGACCAAGAATGCTGGAAATATTTCTCTCCTTAATTACAACAATCAAATCTTAGGGGCCTATGTTTGGAAGAGGATAATTCAGTCAGGTAAGTGCAGGATAAAACAAAGCCAACTTCTTCACTGTGGCTACAACTAAAAGTCCTTGGCGTGGAGGACAGATTTGGTATTTAGCATTGTGTGCTTCATAATTTCTGTAACATGAATTTTTTTTTTAAAAAATGGTTCACATTACTATCTCATTAAAGTTGTAAGTAAGTATTATTCTTAGATTATTCATGTACCAGCCCAAGTAGGGTGACAGAGAAGCTACCATCTGCAAATAAGTACATATTAAATCCATTTATTCCAATCAGCAACCGTTTAAATCGGCATGCAAGCTCCATACCCATTGAGTCAATGTTCCTTAATTGGCACTCATTGCACTGTTTATTACTGATTACCACACCATAAAGGATTATGATACTGACATAATTTTAAACACCGTAAAACAATTTTATATTCTAAGAGTTTCCTTAGGTCCATTAAAATATGTTTTAAAAATAACAGAATTCTTATTCTAAGATTATGGGAAAGAATTTAAAATATTCTATACCATCTAGGAAAGCCAATAAATTTAAATTTCAACATCTAGTAAGTGTGAGGTGGTGTCATATAAAGAAAAATAGCTTGTATGCATATGTGTATCAGTGTACTTTCTGAGAGACCACTAACCCTCTAAAACTGGTATTCTTATGAAGACTTGCTTTAAATATCTTGGAAAATTTGGTATTATATTCATTCCTCTTCCATCTGTTTTTTTTTTTAATTTGAAAATTTGATGCATGAATTTTCTAGATGGATATATTGCTTCTTACATTACCTAGCCAGGTAAAAGACCATGCTTTGGTTTGGAACATTTCTTAAACAAAGCATTCCCAGAGAGTGAAATGAAACACTTCCTGATTTACAGCAGACCAGAATAATTCAGATCACAGAGAGAAGAGGCTGTGAGATCAGCTGCATTTTGTAAGGTCAGTACCACAAGCAAGGTATCATTGTGAGCTACAGGGCCTCATAGAGAACAGTATTTGGTATTTCCTTCAGTTTAGACTCATATGCCTCACTGAGAACCATCTAATGGTGGTAACAGAGGGACACTCAGAATGACAGCACAGATGCACTGATGTATGCAGAACTTGTCCAAGAAGAAGCCTATTGTCTGGCGTGTTCTGCACTGAGCTTTGAAACAGTCTTTTGCATATGGCAGGATTCCTTCCACTGGACCATATACAGAAACATGTTATCAACACAAGTCCCCTTCAGTTTTCAGCCCTTAAGTTTACTGAGTGATGCAGGGCAAACATCTCAGAATTTTGTAGATTCAAGGGGTGGGGTGGGGGAGAAAAGACAGGTACATTTAAGTATTCTGCAATGGGAATGAAACTAGCCAGAGGGTACTGCTAATGTTTATAAAAATATTATATGGGCTGAGGGTATAGCTCAGTATTGAGCACATGTTAAATATGGGCAAGGTTCACATAAAACCCTGGGTTCAAAACATAGGACACTCTGAAAAATATCGTACAGATGGTTGGGGAGGCTGTTCATGGTAGGGCCCATGCTTGTCATGTGTAAGGCTCTGAGTTCAAATCCTGGAACATACATATGCAGGCTATAAATCTATGCCAATAGTTAGATATCTGAAATGTTGAAACAGGAACCTCAGTGCCCGAGTACTGTTAAGAATGCAATCAGGGTTTTGATGATAATGATCTACCGACTGCTCAAAATAGACCAGGTGTTACCTAGAACCATTACTTCACTAGTCTTTGTCTATTTGGGAAATACTTACAAGAAATATTTGGGCTAAAAATATAGCTCAGCTGCTAGAGTGCCTCCTAAGATGTGTGAAGTCCAGGGTTCAATCCCCAGTATCATATAAACCAGGTGGAGTGGTGTATGCCTGCAATCTCAGCACTCAGGAGGGGACATCATCTCCCATCAGAGTTTCAAAGTCATATTGTGTGGCTTACAGAGTTTGAGGTCATCCTCGGTGACAGAAAACCCTGCCCCATTAAATAAATAATATTAAGAAGTTTAAAAAAGAATAATTTGTAGTTTTTAATTAGTAATACAAGTTAGATACAAAGTGGATTAGATATAATCCTTTGGACTCACCAGAATAGGATAAATAATGGAATATTTTCTTTGAATTTGTCAGTTGTTAATGGGCTGGACATTACTCATGTAATTATTGTTTTTATGTATTGTATATAACTACTAATACCTATTGTATATGTTTTTTTCTTATGTTACTTATAACTTTCTTTTTTATTTTTGAAACAAAAGAGGATGTGTGCTGATATGTTATATATTTAATAAAATCAGTGTGAATATCAGAAAAAAGAATATTAATTAGGTGAATAAATCACAGTGGGTCTTCCTTTATCTAGAATAACACTGATTAAAAAAATCAAACTGTTCTCTCTCTTTGCTCATCCCATATAAACTATAAGCTGCATTTATGGAAATGCAGAAGTAAACACATAGTTCCTTCAAAAGATGACTCAATCGGGATGTCATTTTCCTGTGTCTGAGGTAAGAAAGTCCACCTGGGTACACGCACAGGAAAGTTGGATGTTCCCGCATTAGCCCTGAGCAGATACTAGTAACAAAATCTAACCTATCTATTTTCTCCAAGTAAACCGTTCAGTGGCCAATGTCTGTATAAAGTATTAAGTGTAATCATTTCAGGTGACAGAAAAATTGGACATAAAATTTGCAAGGAGATACATACACTTTTCAACAAGTAGTTTCTAACTTCTTTAAATCCTCCCCAAAATAAATCAATGTTCTTTAAAGATTTTTTTTTTTTTGCGATTTTTTTTTACTTGACATACTCTAAATTCTGTTAAGAGACATAGTTCAAATCTTAAAAATCTTTCAAATTTTTCTGAAAAATAATTTATAAAAAATGGCATTTTATTATTGGGCCAACTGCCATCATTGCTATTTCATCTGTTTCTATGGCAATTCAGATTTTTTAATGACAAATAGTTATTAGTTTATTACAGGAAAAAAAATTCCACAGAAAAAAAATACAAACAAGCATGAGCAACTGAAAATGATTTACCAGGCGGCCTAGGCTAGCGCTTCAGCCTTGAGTCCAGGAATGGCTTGTGGATTTGGAATGGAGTTATCTCGTTTGCTAGCAATACACCCATAGAGAAAGGTCTATAGACAAAGTCCTCTCTCTGAGCTGTGGTTTCCTGAAGGAGCGCCCACCTTAATAGCTTTACTCATAATCTAGCAAATCTATGAAAAACACCTCCCATGATTTCTCAGTCCATGATATATACTCATCAGATACTAGGCATTATTAACTCATCTTATTCATAATTTATGTTTGGAAAAATCCTGACTCATGAAGGAACTTACTTTAATAAACCAGAAAAAAGAGGAAAGTCTGACTTTTTAAGAAGATTAACTCGGGGCTGCTAATGATTTGTTTTGCATACTGCATGAAATGTGCTCTGGTATAAAAATGCCAGCATGGACCCTCCTACATTCCTTTGGTAGGAACACCCTTTATATGAAGGGGTTTCTTCACTTGAGGGGGGGGGACATGTGTCACAATTTCAGTTGTGTGTGAACAGTTTTCTTCTTTCTTATCCATCTTCTGTTGTCTCTGCTATATGATGTTAATTTGCGATTGAACATTTTAGATGAGATCACACCTCTGCTTCACTGGTGATTTCATTTCAGGAATGTAAATGAACCTTTTCTAAATGAGTCTGAGTGTCCACATAAGTATCCACATAATCGACTTGGAAGTCTATTTAACTTTTGCAGGAACTATATGGAAAGCAAGGTCTCTAACTTACCTCTTTTACATGTGTGTCTCTCTCTCCATATATTGTGAGCTTTCTGGGAATATTTCATTCTATTTTCACTATGAAATGTATGGAGCAGATGGAATATACATTGTTAACTTTTATAGCAGGCTGCCATAAATTTAAATTTGTGTCTCACCATTTTGGAATAAAGGAAGTCCACCCCAGCCAAGACAAGCTTTTCAGTAGTGTGGGTGACACATGTACATGAACTTGCATATCTAGAATTTCACTGAGTGACTTGGGCTTACACTGGTCACAACTCAAAGGACACCAGATTGGAATACCGAAAAGAGTTAAATTATATGAAATTACTACAGAGATTATTTTCTTTTTACATCTGATGACAGCTATAAGGTGCCATTTTCCTTCCTGTATGTCAATGTACACAGAGTGGATGGCTCACATGCATGGTTATTGGGGCCTCACTTTACAAATCAAGATCTGTACTGAATATAAAATGCACTATTTTATACCTCATTGTCCGTGTGGGGACTAATGAATGATACCTGCTGTCATTGATTCACAACTAGATCACTTATGTTTAACCACATGCTAAATGCACGCATATATAAATATTAATTTTGGACAGAAAGAGAATCGCTGGGCACCATAACAATTAAACAGCTGTAACCTGTCTCATGTGCTAACTGATGGACCTGCAGGCATGCTCCATAAGCAGATGGTTTTACCCACCCATGCTTAATGTTAAAGACTTTTTTTTTTTTTTTAAAAAAAAAGAGGTGTTGACAAATCAGAACAAGTAGGCATAGTTTTAATGCAAATCGGTCAATTTGCAATGTAGATTGCCCTAAAAACTAATTTGGTGTATAAGAAAAAAATTAAGCTGGGTTGTTAAAGGAAGACATTATATCACATTTGGAGATAGTAGGTTCCCCACCAACATAATTATTTACTAATTTCATTCAACCAACAGAGTTTAATGGAAAAGCATCTGGCAATGTATTCATATTTAAGGACCTCCTTTGCTCCTTAATTTACCCAAGGCACATGCCTGTTAAATCCCAGAAATGATAGCCATATTTCAGACAGTTGTTTTCCAGTTTCATTAAAGAGGCACTCAAACAGGAGAGGGTCATTGACCCTCTCATGAAAAACCATAGGGGGAAAAATTGGCTTCAGTCACACTATTATCTGTGAACACAGTAATATGTACGGGTGGGGGAGCTGCTGCTTTTGTTAAGAACTTCAATATAGGCAAACTTGTCTTTTGAAATTAGGTAGGTCCCCCCATAACCTGTCTAAGGAACATGCCTCATGCCTCCTTTAATTTGCAGTAGATAGCGAAAGGCAGAGATCCAACTGGCAGAGGTGCAGAGAACAGGAGACTACGGGATGCTTAGTCCGAAATGGGGTGTATATATATATACCCTCCTCCCAAGGCTCAGAGATCACTGTGGAAGAGGGGAAAGAATGTATAAGTCAGAGATGGGGTGACTGCAAAGAAACTGTCTTCTCGACACACCAGGGAAGGTGCACATATGGGTTCAGTGTGACAACGTGCACAAGACCAGGGCGAGCTGTTGGTAAACTGTTGGCTGCTGGGAGAGAGAGGAACCGTTTTCTCCATGAGTGAAGACCCTGGTAAGGTGACCACCCTCCAGTAGAAAAACATACATCTAAGAATATTTGGGCAGCACAAATTGCTCTTGATGGGTTAAAAAAATGGACACAAATTTGGGTGGTTAGGGAAGTGGGGTTGAATGCTATTAAAATATAAAAGTCGCAAAGAACTAATAAGCATAGAAATTTATGTAGATAAAAAGGAAAAGCAGACAACAAAAACAGACAGGTCAAGAGGAGACCGTTTTAGGATAAAAAGAAGCTATTTCCAAATGAGTCACGAAATGATAAAGAGAAATTCTGTCGCTGAAGGAACACTTCTGAACACTGTGTGGGGAGTAAGCAGATGCTTGTAATTGTGGGCTTAATTCTTTTGCCTTTAAAAAAAAAAAACTGAGTGGAAATTTACTCCATGTTGTGTCTATCTATCCATCTATCTATCTATCTATCTATCTATCTATCTATCTATCTATCCATCCATCCATCTTTGAGGTAAGGAATCTCACTAAACCTTGTGGTCACCAACTGGCTAGACTGTTTGGCCAGTAAACCCCAGACATACTCCTGTTTCTGCCTCCCAGTGCTGGGATTACAGAAGCATTAACCATGCTGAGATTTTTACATGGGTGCTGGGGATTTGAACCCAGGTCCTCATGCTTGCCTAACAAGCACTTTACTCAGTGACTACTCTTTGCAGCCCCCAAACTCACTTACTGACTTCCTTAGTGTAGGGTCAATCTCAGCATATAAGAAAAACCACTTAAAATTCTTATTAGTACCATTTAGCTGCCTGATACTTTAAGTTACCTGGGTAGAATTTTGGAAAGGTGTAGCAACTTTACAGCCATTTCCTTCCTGGCTCATACTATGAATTAGCTGAAAATAATATTTTGCACTTGGTTTCACTCCTAAATGCCAAAGATCTGAACTACAACAGAAAGGCTTCTGATGAACTTGGCAAAAAACCTGAAGAGAATATTTTAATTTTTATTTCTTATTGAGTTGTATATTCAGCCTATTGAGTTTAAAACCACCCAGGTGCTAAGCTTTAGTGGTAATTAAGATCTTAAATGATTCTGAAAAGATGCAAATCAATAAGGTATTCCAAACTAGAAAGATATTTCAGTGTGTTAGCACAGGACCGAATGGCATGGTTTTGATAAAACAATATGATACAAAACTCATATAACTTGATAGGCTTTTTATCCAGTGTTAGGACTCAAGAAATGTTATCCCACACCATGCCATTTTGTGTTTTGAGTGCTTTGAACGGAGGGTGAAGAGGGTCAAGAGGACCTCCTCCTACTTACCAGGAAAGCCCTCTGAAGTTGCTTGATCTACCAAAGGTAACTTACTTCTGGAGGAGCATCAGGTCCTGGACATCACAAACATCTTATTAAACAAAGTTTTATTTTCAGGAAAAAGAGACCACAGGCCTGACACCTACCCAGAGAGGCTCTGTCATAGCAGCCATTATAAGAAGTATTACTGCAGACATTGGATCTGCATTTTTTCTGTGTACTCCACCTATTCCTAAGGCTTGCACATCCTGAGACCCTCCATGCCCCAAATCTTTTCCCCCATCTCTGAGTCTCAATATCTTTCTGCAGCTTTTTGCTCTTGAACTGACCATTGACTTTTCATATGTGTATTACCATGCACTTTTTTACTGCCATGTAATAAATTTATCTTATTTCTCTGTGAATCTATTGTTAGCTTTTTTCTATTATAGAACCAAATTATCCTGTTAATCTGCCTTTTGGCATCTTACTTCTATTATAGTCTTGAATTATTAAGTCTGTAGGGGGTAGAATGGAAACTCCATCAGATAATGTCTTTAAAAAAACACATAATAAAAAAAATTGGCTTAAAATGAGAATGTGACTCAAGGGACAATGGGAATCTTAGACATGGATACATTTGTATTCAAAACGTCTATTATATAACATGTTAATTTAAGTTAATGGATGAAAACAATATTTTTAAAAAAAATTAGCCAGGGTTTCTCTGTGTAGTCACAGCTCTCTTTAAACTCAGATTCCTTTCTGTTTCTGCCTCCTGAGTGTTGGGATTAAAGGTGTGGGCCATCACTACCCAGCTAAATTCCACAAGGGCTGGGGATACAGCTTCAGATACGGCAAGGATGGAAATTTGTTTGGCAAGTGGTAAATCCTGAGTTTGAACTCCATTAGCAGCCCCCCCAAGTCCTTGGTGATTATGATTTATAAAAAGTTTCCTTCAACATATAGTACACAGTAAGCCATCTGAGTCCTCACTAACACTAGCTGGGAAACTATGGAGTTTCTAGTGGGAAATAAATATACCACAGTAAGAAAAGGAGGAATAAAGTTTTCAGATCTAAGAAATGAGACGCACTTCATAAAATCTAAGTGATCATAAAGCAACATGAATCACTGGCTTTTCCTTCTGTTCTGCTCCCACTTGAGAAGAATCTCGGGGGCTTTAACCCTCTAATTTATCTGAGAGCTCATGCTTTGGAAGCCAGGATGCCTTCCAGTAACTTAGGCACCGATTTGGGATCTGAGTTCTAATAGAGGAGACAGACTTTAGAGAATCTGAAAGCAATGTCTCAGCACATGATAGAATTTATTTATCATACAAGGGCTAGGAAAGTAGATGAGAAGTTTTCTAGAAAAAGATTTCAGAGGTTCCGTTCTTACAGGCAATGTGTAAATCATTGGAAAAACGGATATTAATACCAGACACAATCACACACAGGACAATCACCGACATTCACAATTGACTTTCAGATGTCCTAAACATTGTTCCTTTTCTAAAGCATGGAACACATGAACAGTTCCCTAAGCAATACACCTATCATGAAGGCACTGCATGAAGCAATATACCTCTCAGAGGCACTGTTACCTTTTGATGGACATTCTCATGCTGTGATGCCTCTGCCTCCTCAGGATTCAAACCACACATTTGGGACAGAAAACAGTGAGACTGAGCTGGAGACATGGGACTCAAACAGTGAATACTGACTATGCTCACATTTCACCCCATCCTTAGGGGTAAGGAAATGGGTACCCTAAGACATAAATACTCCTCATGAATGGAGAATATTTTCCAAGACAGTCCATTGGATGATGATTTCACCTATTCGTTAGCAAGTTGGATACAAAGGCAAATGAAAATTCTAATCTAAGCTTTTTTTTTTTGAGGCAAATGATTAACTTATATCTCATATCATTCAAATCCTCAAAAAATGCTTAGATTCGAGTTGTGATTTGTTATTGCATGTCATGATGTAAGGCATACATAGGAAGCCTCCAAGGACGCAGAAGGGCAGAAAAGAACACCATGGAATTAATGTTGTAGTAGCATTTCACAGAAACTTCCCAGAGGAGTGAGAATTTATTATAACTCTGTAGTCTTACAGGTATGGATTATAAAAGCAGAAAATTGAGTGACCAAAGGCTTTCGCATGCAGTATTTGAGACTAAACCATGTCTGAAACAGAATCCAACTGGAATCAAGTTTCGCCAGAACACTAAGTCAGTCTTTGTTAGGTGACTACTCTCTGTTACAGACCATTAAGTCAAAGACATTGGCAGAAAGCATGGCTCTGCCATCGTTTGTAGCCCTGGCTATCAATGAGCTGAACCCCCCACAACTTCACATCCTTTTGTGATGAAATTAGTACTGTAGCAATCAAACTACTACCAAGGAAGAATTCCCAGGAGAGGGCAAAGACCCATTGGGAGGTCAGATGAACCACATCAGAATAGACAGCTCTGACTGTATAGACAACCCAGCCACCCAGCATCCCTCCCCTTCTTCTCAGAAGTGAGAGAGGCAGAGGGTTAAGAGTGAACACCTCTGACGCACCTTTTAGAGTATCAACATGGAATAAAGATGGCGTTGGCGTCCTAACCAAACAGGGTGTCCATCTCTCGTTCAGAGAAAGCAGGTTTTCACTCGCAACAGGAACTAACTGACTCCATTGGAGAAAACAGCAGTTCTGAAGGTATTATGGAGGATATAGTAGTGTTCACTGAATAAGTTAGGACTCACGTGAGAAAGGTAATATTGGAGAGGCCCCAAACAGATACTCTGGTTACCTCAAGAGAAGAAATCAGAAATCAGAAAACCAGATTGGTTTCCAGAAAACAGACGATGCCCAGTGATCTCAGAAGGGGCGGGGAGGAAGGCTTCCCTCCATTCCCTTGGGAACCAACATCCACGAGTCACTTCCAACTTAGCATTGTTGAGACTGCAGAGTAGAATACTGCTCAGCAAGTTCTCATGCTGTACACTTCATGGAAGTGTTTTCAGCCTGTCTGACTTTCTACTGCCAAGAAGGCTTAGGAAAAATTCCTTCCAAACAACTCCCTACCTAACGGCCCCATGATGCACCATGGATGGCAGAACTATCATTGGCTTTACCTTCTGAGTACTGGGAAGAGAAAAGATCAGTTCTTGTATCCAGTAGGCATCCCTGTTTCTCAGAGGGAATGAGTAGGAGATGATTCTGAAGAAAGCATTAGCTTCAATTTGTTATTAATGTTTGCCCTAAGGTTTCAGTAATAGTAGTGATGGTAGGGGGTCTCTATGCTTATTCTGGGCCAGAACTGTGCCGACCACAGTTTCAATCCATCCAATACTCTCAGCATTTCCAGAGGGAGGTAGTTATTTTCATTCTTATTTTACGGTTGGGGAAACAGAGGGACGGGAAGCCTCTGTCATGCCACAGATAGTACATGATACAGTGGGGGTCAAGGTAGACATAGGCTTTTTTTGGAGGGGGGTTGAAATTTTAATAATTTGGGAAGTGACCCTCTTTAAGAAAAACAGTATCAAGGGAGATGAAGTGCTGTACACAAGTCAAGAATTATTTTGAACAACAACAAAATCACCACAAAGTCAAAAGCTAAAAAAAAAAAAAAGTTTTAAGTTGATGACTAGCACAAATACCAGAAAAGGAACATAATGCTTACTGAATGCCTGCCATGCTGCTAACAGCCATTTTCTCTATTATTATAACACTTTGGCTTCTTAAAATGACAATGATTTTGTGATATTTCTATACAGTTGAGAAAGATAATTTCATCTTCACTCAATGTGATGTATGGCATGGTTTTCATTATTGACTAAATTATTGATTACAAGTGTTTCATTTGGCTCCAAAATTTGTTATTGGTAATAATTTTTAGCACCTTGGGATGTCTTATTGTGTAATAAGTTGGTCTGATATGCTATAAATTGCTGACACTTGTTATTATGATTTATGCATTCCTCAAAGAGTGTTTTTGCATATTTTGTTATCTTTGCTGATGTCAGTATGCCATATCCTATAAACAGGAAACCCTGTTCAAATGGGTTCATAGGATTGGGTGACACCCTGGGCATCCTGGCACATGTGACATCATCATTGATAGACTTATTATTAAAGACAAATTTCATGATAAAATCCTCAAAAGAGAATGACTTACACATACAAAATTATATAAGTTCTATTATCCAACCTCTCCCTTGCTCTCTCAGTCAAGGTTTTCCTGTGTAACCCTGTCTGTCACTGTATAGACCAGGTTGACCTTGAACTCAGAGATCTGCCTGCCTTTGTCTTCTAAGGGCTGGAATTAAAGGCATGGGCCACCACACTCGGATAATATATTCTAATCAGGGACAATTACTTAAAGGGGTATGAAAGATGATAAGAATTCTATTTGCATATATGCCAAGCCTTATTCTTCCGCCAACATTTATTTCTGTCTGCCACAGGCTCCTCAGAACATGACTTATCTTCATGCACTCTCTGACCTGCTAGTATATGGCTCTAGGTTAAGCCAGCGGATGGAATGGATCTTTCTGAATATTTGGAGTATTTTCAGTGATAACCACAGACAGAAATTATTTCATACCCTATAAACATATCTTGCCCCATCTAAACTCAATGTATCCCCTATCATTTTTTCCTTAGTGAAATTGTCAAAGGCTTCACAGCTATTTTTGCCATGCACAAGGGAAGATGTGCTGGAAAGGAATACAGAAGAGACAGAGTTCTTAAGTAATTTGTAAATGTCATAGCAACACATGGCTGTATGCAGTCGTGGTCCCTTTGTGAGATCTTAGAAGAGGGCACTATGAGTGAGAGACCTTGGAACGTAAGCCACAGCAGCTTTCCAGTAAAGTTGGCTTGGTCCAACACTCAGGCATGCTGGCATGATCCTTCTCTTATCCTCTAGTCCCTACTGACCAAGAGGAAACTGCTCTCATGGCACTGCTTTTCAGCTGTGTAGTAGTAACTTAACCCACTTGTATTGGTGCTGGGAACAGGATGATTATAAATAGCATTTGAAAAAAAGGGATGCTTCTAAAATTCCACGAATTCTTTCTATATTACTTCCAAATTTGGAAAAATTGGAGTTACAGAACGACTAAATTTGTAACGTAAACAGAACACTAATAAATTCTTATTTTTCAAAACTGTCACTTAACCTTTCATTAACCTTTCATCTAAACACAAAGTATTGTTCTTACATTATTGTTTGAAATAAGAATTGGAACAGGAACCTATGCTGGCCACATTGGCAAAGGTTTAGCGCTTCCCCCCACCATAGTGCTCAGTGGGTAGCTCCCCAGTTGTTACATTTCATTTTCCATTTCTAGTCTTCAGCATCCCAGAAATTTGAGCAGTTCAGTATGTCTGAGTTTTGTCTGAGCAAACAATCAGCATATCTTTGTGATCATTAATGATCTTGTTTCCCAACATACTAAGGAATTAGAATAAAAACAAATAGCCAGTCTTTTGTAGCTTTAAGGAATTAGTATTTCCCCTAGGTCAAATTTCCATTTGAATTGCCTCAAAGCACATGAAAAATCAATGTCGCTCAATAAACAGCTCTGTAGTTGAGACATTACTACAAGAAAAATACCATACTATATCCTACCTTTCTTTTATATCATGATTTTCAAAAGCAACACTCTAAGCCCCAGCACCCTGACACACAGGCTCGTTAGACAATATCCACCCTGACATAAAGTTCTGTCTTATAACAGCAAGATGGGAATTCTACAAACTCTTTTTTAAAAAAAAATATTTATTATTTGATGATTTTACATCATGCACCCCATCAAACTCAGTTATCAGATGTCTCAGATTCATACCCACTCTTATGATCTCCCCATTAACAGAAAAGCCCATTCATGCTGCTCATTTACTTACTGAAGCATAATTAAACTCCCTGTGGCCAGACCCTTGAAGAAAACAAGTCTTTAAAGTAAGTGCCTTCGGCAGGTTTTTCCAAATGTGCATTTTGAGATCGTGTTCTGCTATGTATCTGGGATGGTCTTGAACCTGTGAACTTTCTGTACCAGCCTTCTGAGGACTGGGATTACCGGTCTGTACCAGAACTTACTGGTGTCACATTTGTTTTGTTTTTTTAAAATGTCAAACCTAAACCATGGTCTGGGTTACAGTTTATTTATTTCATACTTATTAAGAAAATTAAAACTCAATACTGAACTCCCTTTTATAGGCACTAGAATAAGTGCTGTAATTCACAGAATAGCATTTCATTGAATTCAAACCATTTCTTGATGTAGGTAACATTCACAATCTGTGTAAGAGAAAACATATGTACAGAGTGTAAGTGAATTGCTCAAGGTCGATTAGTGGTTCCGCAAGGACACAGGTCCTCAGGCTCTCAGAAACCAGAACACTATTACTTTAAGATTTTACATAAATATCCATTATTATAATCACTTTACATTATAAAAAACTCCAAATGATGCTAAGAACAGTTAAGACACAAGTAATGCTGAATCAAAGAAATGACTTGATGATCTATCTTTGAAAAATTCAAAGCCTGTATTAAAACAAAGTTAAGTAGCCTTTTAAATGGAACAGTACTCAGTATGTATCATAGACAAGCTGTTCAAGGATGCTTAATTGGCAAAGAAATGAATTGACAAGTAAAACATGATGTATCAAGTGATAGCTACAAAGTGTATCTCAGGACCTCTTAAAATGTGGACATGATTCCTTCCTATGGCAAAATAAAAAGACAAAATGAAATTGAGACAGCAAGAAAACCCTATGCTTATTTCTGCTACCCTTCCATGGTTAGCAGAGACCATCAACAGTTATGACATTCTAGAACTATCGGTCCTTCAGACAGGACAAGGATCCAAGAGACATAATTCTCTGAGATAATAGATGAAATGGAAAGAAGTTAAAAACCAGCTCCTGTCTAAGTTCAATCCCAAGCTTTACCACAAAGAAGAGACAAAATCTCCAATGCCCGACACCTTCAGAATTCTGGGATTGTTCAGGGTTACTGGAATGGAGATTCGAATATTTCAGAGGGAGCTTATCTTAGGATTTAAGTATGTTCTCTAACCCGTGGCTTTTTACTGTTACTAATATAAGGCCTCCCTTTCTCCCTTTTTGGTTCCCTGGAAAATGGGAAATGATTGATCAGCTTGAGAAGACACCTGACTACAGAGCTTACAGAGTCTTCTTGTGGCAAATGTCCATGGCAGAGACCAAGAGACTGTCACTCAGTACCCCTATGGCCTCTTCAGGGCTCCATCTCAAGTCTCGTGGAGAATGTGCTCAGATAGACATAAATGGATGATACAGGAAAAAAATCTTTTCAATAAAATCTAAAAAGAAAAGCCCTTGTGGAAGTTGTAGATTAATGAATACTTAAAACAAGGCAATTAGGACTTCTCACTGCCTGGGCCATGCGATTGGTTTGGCATTCTGGTTGTAAACAGCATCTAGTGGATGCTGATGCAGCATGGTTTCTATGGGCATGTAAGTTGAGGCACAGGCCAACCACACACAGCTGTCCCTTCTTTTGAAAGGAAACGGAACCAAAGCAGCCACACCGCCTTCATATGTTTACAGGTTCTAAATCTAGTTAAACACTTTGATAGGAACTCACTCAATTTGGTCACAGCTAGTGACTAGTATCTCACAGTTCAGTTCTGAACTATCTGATACTGGCTCTAAACTTGACTGACCCCAACTCTCACAGTACAGAATTGTTTAGCCTTCTTAAACATACCAATAGCCCACATGATGCTCAGATTATGCCAACTATTATTTGTAAGATATTTAATTATTTCACAGATTTTTGACTCTTTTCAGGGTTTCTCTACGATATCCTTACATGCTTCCTATCTCATGAAAAACAAATACAGGTACATGTGTAGGGTGATCCTTTCACTCACCAAAAGCCACAGCCTAAAAGGATGTTATTACAGCCTCACAGCTACATTAGCATTATGTGCTATTACTGCCGAATCACATTAATGACAAGTATTGCTGCCTATATGAGGTAGCGCTTTCATTAAAAGTCCCTTTGTTTGTTTATTCATAAAGAGACCCAACAATCCTAAATGCTTTCCATGGAGGCCGAGAAAGACATCTCTTTTAATCACAATATTGCTGAAAATCATTCTCTCATTGCTTGGTGCATACATCACTAATCAAAGTATTATCCAAGAAAGGAGGACTTGGGCCCAAGACCTGTGGATGAACATGCCTAATTTACCAGACTTGTGATCTCTAATAAGAGGAAAATATGCGTACGCTAACAAAAATACCAGGAGGAAGCCTTGTGATGTAAGAGCCAGTGTCCAGTGCGTACGTTGAACTCCTAACTGTTCTATCAACATGCCCACGGTGTTTTGAAAGCATGAACTGAGTTTATGAAGACAGTAATAACTAATGAATATCCTTTTGTTTTCTATTGAGAACCTGTGTTTGCTTCTGCTTAATTTCTCTGCCTCTCTTTCCATTAGCCTCCCTGTCTATATTCTATGACATGACACATATGGAGAAAAGAGAAGAAAAATCTCACTGATTTATGAGTAGTCTCTCAGAAGATGACAGTTTCTTTTAGTCAGATAGATGTCTGAATTGAGAGGAACTTCACAGCCTAGTGATTGCCCCAAATGAGAACGTGCTCATTGTTTCCTGCTTGCTTCACCAGCAGCCCACCAATGACCCTCAGGCTTCACTGTGGCATACATACAGGTGGAAAGCAGACAGAAGAAGGAAAAACTGAACTGCATTGTTGGGTGACAAAACCGGAGTCATTGTAACACGTGGAAGAGCAAAGTGGGATTTAACATTCTCCCCATGCCTTTCTTTTTGGTGGTGCTAAGAATCGAACTCTGGGCCTTGTGTATGCTGGGCAGACATTTTACCACTGAGCTATAGTCTCAGCCCTAATGGGGCTCTGCATGTTTTAAAAGGTTCATGTCCAAGCAGATCCTTTATTTCCCGTACTGGAGCATAAAACAAGAGAATTAATAAAAATAACAGAAAGTGGAATTGTCAACAAACAATGCAAGAAACATTCATCTGCAATAAAAAGACATAGCACTAACAAAAATCTTTGTTTCCAAAGAAGTAGAAAATTTTATAGAAATAACTTATTCATAGGAAATTGTTAACTATATAAACTTGCAATGCCAGTGAGGACATAGCTATACATAGATCATATATACTTATCAGTAGTTTTCTGATACTTTTTGTTTTAAAGCTATGTGCATCCATTTGTTGTCCTTTTAAGGATACATAGTCAGATATATAATTGTTTTGTTCCTAGCTAGAATTAATTTGTGGTGAGGTCACATGATGTACAAAGCATAATTTTGTAGTCCTGTCTCTAGTGTATAAGGACTCTGAGATTCAGGTGTAGATCTGTTTGAACATAGTACTTTGAGTGTCCAAAGAAAGATACAGAGATCCTGCTTGTCAGCTGTTTTCTGTCTTAATGTAGCATCATAAGCCTTATGTGGTCTCTTCCTTAGAAACCTCTCAGAGATCAGAAGGGAGATCTACCTCACAGTTGAAATGAACCCTGGGCAAGAACTGTCAGTATGAACATTTGTGGATGATTTCAGCAGTGATGTCACCATCAGCAAGCCACCCTGAGGTTATTGCTCAGGTGATGTTGCAGAGGGGTCCTTTAGGAACTGGTGGAACTGAGTCCTGTGTGACATCTGAAAATCTGAATGTTCCCTACATTGCTAGACATCCTATGTCTTCACAGAACCCTAAATACCTGCTACTCTGAGATTCTAAGCTGTGGTGGTCACTGCAGACAGAGGTAGATCCTCAAGCAGAAACCAAAGAACTGTGAGTCTCGGATGTGTGTACCTTGCAAGAATTCTGCACACACACTGATGCATCTCAACTTGGAGAAAGGCTAGTGCTTCACGTGACTCTAGACTCTGACGCCTTCCTCCCTCTTCCTCTTCACTACAAACTATAGTTATGAATTCAACCACCTAGAGTCATCACAGAAGACCAACCAAAGACAAGGGCATGGTGGGACCCTTGAAACAGATGTCAAGGGAGATAACCAAATATGGGGGTGTGGTGGGACTCCTGAAACAGATCTCAGGGATGCCAACAATAGTGCAAAGAACCTTATAAAGTTGGTTACGACGGAATTGTGCTAATTTAGAAAAAAGAATGACTTTTAATTGAGGGGTGGCGGTAGGTATTTGCATGTGACTGCAGAGCTGTGACACTCTTATAACACACGAGGGATTTCAATTTTTCCCATGATGAATTTCCTTGCTACCCAATTCCTGTAAGCAAAAAAAGAGAGAGAAGGACATCATACAGACACACTGGAAGAATACATTGTTTAAATAAATGATCTGCTCCCAAATAGTTTCACCAAATTTTACCCTATGGTCACAAAATATTTCAGAAAATATGGTGCCTTACCTTCTGAAATTTTTGTCAGCCTGTCAGTTATAATCAATGATGGATACTTTTAATGAAGTGAGGTAACGATTTAATTCTGTAACTTGAATGGTAAGGGATTATTGTATATGTTAACAAGGTGGCATTTTATTTGTTCTAGACTCTTTGGAATCCATGTTAAGTGCTGGTGAGGTATAACGTTGTTTTACCATTTTTTTTTCCTTTTACAAAAATCAGTTTTGGTCTGGTTAGCATTTTATTCAACCTACAGGTACTGATGAACATCATCATGCTTGAAGAACTGTCAGGACTATAAAGAACAGTTATACTTCAGATTATTCTTTTTTATTTCTAGTGAAAAACAAAATTAAACCACCATTGTACCAAAAGACTATAAAAGGTGATCATGGAGATCAGTAAGGCCATGCATTTTGGAAAATTAAAAAAATTACATATATATAATATATAATATATATAGTAGTATTGCTTTTAGGAGGTGCACTTCAATATAGAATACTAGAAGTCAGTTTTTATGATGAAGCAACCCCATGGTGGTTGGGCAAGTGCTGTATGGGTGCTTTGCACACACACATCACAGCTGACCAAAATGTATGATTTATAAACAAAAACTAAAATTTCTTTCTGGGAGTCCACTTTTTTTGGTGACCATTATATATACTAAGCAGCAAATTCTAGTTCTTATATCTGCCATTTAGGTGAGTTTCTCTAGCAAGAAATGAATTAACATTGTAAAATGTAGACAATAACTAAGATCAAAACTCCTCTTTATATATAAGAAAATTTTTAAAAATTAATTTGAAGAGGTGAACTTCTAAGTTAAAAAAGAGAGGCAAGGATTTGATCTCTTTTGCTGGAAATGGAAGGCAGAGAAAAGTTTGTTAAGGGTTAGGGGTGGATTGCTTGTCTATCATATAGATGGTTTGGTCCCAGCACAGGAAACAAATGTAATAGATAAATAACTAGAAGTTGGTTGGCCTACCAATCGTGCAGTGCTCTCCGTTCCATCCCTGGCTGCATTCACACTTGCCATCCTTACAGGTCCCGTGCTCGGCACATCGCGGGTGGCAGGCTCTCTGATTACATGCTGGGCCGGTCCAGCCTTCCTCACACCGACAAGTGCCCCCCATGCAAACACCATGTGAGCCACAGTCCACAGAACATATTTCTACATGGCAAAAAGAGGAATCCAGGGGTGAGGAGGGTAATTACATTTGTCGAAGTGAAAAGCAACGTCATTGGTAAACCACAAGTACTATATACGAAGTTAATCTCAGCATGGATGAGGGATAACTGTGAATGGGAGAATCATACATTCTTTCATCTTCTTTAATTTTATATGTGGCTGTGTGGGTACATAAAACACACACGACAATTGTTTGGGAAAAATTCTTTATATATAAAGATACTTTATATGTTAAATAGCATGTATGTGGAATAGTTACATAAAAGTATGTAAGACTATCCCTTGGCAGACAAGAAAAAAAACATGCACACTAAAATGATGAGATGTTTGAAGTGTATCAAATAGTTAACAGAAGTTGCATTGTACACAGTTACTGAGAAATGAAAAGGGCTGATTGCCAAAGCCATGGCTTAGATTTTTTTTTAAAAAAATATTTAGAAACGATAAGGCATCTCTATTATAGGAAGTATATTAGCTTCCTCACACACACAGGCATGCTGGTTAAATAAAGGAAAATGTTGTTTTTCCTATTTAGTAAATTTGTACTCTTGACAGCTACAAATTGCTTAGCCCACACAATAGAAAACCAGTTTAATAATGCATATACACATCGAATCTGTCATTTGAAAAACAAAGATTTTCATCTGCTGGAATTTTTGAAAGACGCACAGTGACCAAATGCCTTCAAATTACACAACACTGGATTAAGCCTTTAAAAAGAATTCAGATATCTGAAGTAATTATTTTAAAAATAAAGCATTCTTAAGAGCTTTATTTACTTGGTCTAACTGAGAAGGAGGGAAAAGAGAGGGAGAGGGTACTGTGGAGAACGTTTGAGTTTTTATTCTTTATATATAAAGTTAACTATGGATTTTATTCTCAGACTGCAAGACTACTGTTTTCAGTTTGAATTTCCATCCCAAAATCATTTCTAAAAATAGAAAAGAGATGGTTGCCTTACTTCTTAAAAAATAAAAGGTAGTAAGCATTTATTTCGCCACAGAGTCCAACTTTCATTCTCGGTCCCCAATGATACTTCTTGGACACCATCCTTATCTCCACCCTTATCTACTTTTATATCATAGTAAGGAATTATAAGAACTGTAACATTTCTATAAATAACACACAGAGAATAGGGCTGAATTTTCTTTAAACCATAGTATGTTTTTTCTATATCCTTTGAAATAAATTTTTGATTAAGAGACTTAGATGGTTTGATTAACTTCAGAGCATAGGAACAGGGGTGTCTTTTGGAGATTCCCCCCCTATTCAATGGAATCAATTTTTCATTAGGTTGAAGTTGTTTATCAGCATTTAGCACACTGGCTTTGAGCAAGGTGCGTCAATCTTTGTAATGAACTTATTAATTAGAACTAATTTAATTGAAGTGGAATTGAAGAGCTAATTAATGGTCACAGCTGATGACGATAGAGGAAAACATTGTTGTCTTCAAACCTATAAAAATTCTCATGGAAATAATTCATTTTTTTTCTCTTTAAATAGCTTTCCCCAATGTTTCAGTGATAAAGTCTACAGTCTTATCGAATCTAGATATCTGAAGGTCACTTTCACAATAGCAAAGGAGGCAGCTGGCAGTGTTTTCCTTCAGGATCCATTTAGTTAAAAACCTTAGATTTATACTGCTAGTAAATGTTCAGCAACATACGTAAGTGAAGCAATAATATTGGGATAAGCTGTAAATAAGAACTAGAAGCAGTGAGATGAACAGGCAGACATGAGACACAACACATTCGCAGGCTGAGCATAAACACTTTGAGAACACTGCTATTTATCTTATGCTTTTTGTCTTCTCACAGCTGATAGTTATGTCTAATATTCTTCTACATTTAATACTACTTTCCAAAAGAAGAGCATTTCACCTCTTATTCATTCTATACAT
Organism: Sigmodon hispidus; assembly: GCA_004025045.1. Lineage (NCBI taxonomy): Eukaryota > Metazoa > Chordata > Mammalia > Rodentia > Cricetidae > Sigmodon > Sigmodon hispidus. The sequence goes on from PVIH01002287.1 coordinate 194,974, forward strand.
TGAGTTTAGTGTGCTACACGTCTGTTTTGAATTGAGGCTATAAAGGATAAACAGAACAAAGGTCTCCACCCACTTTCTATTTGTATTTCTATTTGAAAAATTTCTTGTTTTTAAAATTCAGATATAAATTTTATTTTGACTCTCAACTATAAGATAATTGTGTCAGCATGGATGATATAAAATAATACACGAGATAGAAAGCCAATTTAATCTTTGAACTAACATTTAGTTTTTGCTATCCATGGTGAGATGATCGTATGAAGATAGATGCCATTTTTAGTCACTTAGTGTTAAGATTTACGTGGAACACAACCAGTGGGCACCAGTGGGCATTCCATCTGATCCTCTGATGCCTGGATGGGATTGTTAAGCAAACTGGAATGACAAGATTCTAGCAAGGGCTACTTTACAGGAAGTAAGTGCTGTTGCACCTGCACTCCTGAAAGAGCCTTGTTCTGGATTTTCTCTCAGAAATGCATTTTTTTTTTTGTACAGGAGCTAGAAATATAAGTTAGTAACAATCCAGAAATAAAAAAATTATTATTTTGATTCTTAAGTTAAAATATATATTTATAAAAACTGGAAAAACCAAATGAGTACACAATGTTAGGCACTCAGGCTGATAAATATCACTTGGCAAGGATTTCCCAAAACTCTTTAGACCCTACTACAAACCAGACTCCGTTTTATATTTTCTCAACCTAAATATGTTATTTATTTTGCCAGTCATGAATTCTCTAACCAAAATTTGGGGCCATTATTTCTACAAAGCAGAAAAAAACAGACAATAAAATCTGTCTTCTTTAAGAAGTATGAGCTAAAAAAGAAAGAGGGGAAGAGAGAAGATTGTGAGACAGAGATAGAGAATCGAGGAGGGGAAAGAGTATGAGGGAGAGTGTGAGGGAGAGTGTGAGGGAGGGTGTGAGGGAGAGTGTGAGGGAGAGTGTGAGGGAGAGTGTGAGGGAGGGTGTGAGGGAGAGTGTGAGGGAGGGTGTGAGGGAG
>PVIH01002288.1:0-195749 GCA_004025045.1 Sigmodon hispidus
TATACAGGGATGGAAAAAAAAATTCAGAGGGAAAGCTGAACACAAAGTAAATATATGTGTAGCAATCTTATTTGCATTATCACCCTTGATAAGTCATGCTTATGATTTTTATCCTCTTTATAGTTATTGTTAACTTTTCAGCATTTTAAATTCATTTTACTGTTTTTTTGATAAATACAAAATAAATAAAGAAAAAAAAGAAAATAAATAAATAAATAAATAAATTGTTCATGATAAAAAAAAGATTATTTTAGACTCCCACAATTATAGTGTCTATTGCCTGAAAAAAAAATAAATATAAAAAGAAGTAATTTGAAAGGAGATATCCTGTAACTTTGGGTTTCTAGCTATCTTTGTCTATGCCTGAAGTAGATTTTTTTAATTTATTCTTGATGCACATAAGAATCAGTCATTTTACAGGTAATTCAGGGAAGGGCTAATATGTGTGCAACAGTTTGAACGTTACACTATTGCTTTTAAACACATTTGCACTAAAATTTTACGGTAGGAATAGAAACCAACTCTGATTTAGAACATCTCTCTGGCCACATTATATCTAATACTTTTTTCTTTCATTCTTTCTTTCATTCATTCTTTTCTTCCTTCTATCTATTCTTTTTTTTGGGGGGTTGGAGTTTTCTCTTGCTTCTCTGCAAATGTACTTATAACTGGTACATGGCATTATTGCTACCATCTCGTTTCACCTGTAGCTCCTTTCTTGAAGGTTACTATTATGTATGTCCTTACTTAGCTTGGCAACACCTACCACTCTGCTACATGATGAGGCTGACTGAGGGTTCTACAGCTTCTGTTTTAAGGCTCCGTTGGCCACTCACGTGAAAGGTGAGTACTTCTGTCATAGTATGTCATGCCTACAGAGAGACATGTCACTCTTCTCACGTCCTGGAGAGGCTGTGTCTCTCACAGAGCTCTCTTGTTCTTGCACCATTTCCCGGGCACTTGTCAGCCACTGTGGTTTAGTGTTGTGGGTGTTTCTTCATATGTTGTGGTTGTTTTGTAGCACATTGTCTCTTGTTAAGTAACAAAGTACTCCCCAGCCTGCTGAGGTTAGCTATAGCTTACTAATTCTTTGATTCTGCTGGTGGACGGGGGAAGTTGGTCTGCTGGTCTTCTGGATTGTTACATGGCTGTGAACATCTGAGAAGACTGAGACATTTGAGTGTTGTGGCATCTTCTTTTCTGTTGTTCGTTGATCCTGGATGTCTTCTTGAAGTAATACTCTCAGAATTCCAAGAAGGTAAGAAGCCACAAGGCTTCTGCCAGCTGAGGCTAGAAAAGCATACAACATCAGTTCTGCTGCACTTTGCTGTTCAGAACAAGATTGATTGCTGTGTAACATTCTTTTGGTACACTGTAAATATGTATCATTCTCATTGGTTAATAAAGAGCTGACTGGCCAATAGGGAGGCAGGACAAGGTTAGGCAGGATTTGTGGACAATAAGAGAGCTGTGGGATAAAAAAGTTGTCAGGATATATATATATATATATATATATATATATATATATATACATACATACATATATATGTATATATGAACATGTGCTGAAAAAAGGTATAGACATGTGGTAGAGTGTAGATAAGAAATATGGGTTAATTTGAGTTGCAAGAGCTTGTTAGTAATAAGTCTAAGATATTTGCTGATTATTTACAATTAATAATAAGTCTCTATGTGGTTATTTGGAAGCTGACTGCCACGTACAGTTGACAACCAGTCCAATTTTAAGGAATGGCAAAGTCATATCATCCAAAGCTGTTCATTAAGTGGCAGAAAGAACTGTGCATTCATTTTGTCTATCAATCTATCACACTTAGGTATATCCATTACATATTTTAATTTTGTTTTATTTTGTCTACCATGATAAAAGGGGAGAAAATTTACTTAGGCACCCTTTAACAAGAGGTTAAGTAGGATGACTGCCAGTAGCAATATACACAGAAGATACCTCATGCTGATTAGTAACATAACACTACTTACCTTTTACATCTTAAAGCCCATATGATAGAGCTCAGTTAGTGATTTTATTGTATGTGGGAAATGGTTCAAGTCTCAGTTTCTGGGATGCTGAGGCCTAACCTGGGAAGTCACTGCATTAGTGTAGTATGAGATGTCTGAGTTGGTGCTAGAAGTCAGAAACATCTGTTCTGATCCCAGCTTTGGAGTGGGAAGAAAAGCACTCCCCTCTATCTCTCACTCAGTTTTGCTTGTTCTTAAACTATAAGCTTGTAAGGGTTGTCAGGGGATTTTGTAGAAATGCCTATCCCTGCTCTGTGCCTTCAGGAAATTCTTACCTAGAGGTACAAGAGAAGATCTAAGAATCTGATTTTGAGGGCCTTTGTTGTGGGCGGTCTGTCGACTGTTCTTTGACACATCTCACCTGGAAACATCAGAACCTACTCATCTTCCTACACCTCTGTGGATGATGAGATGCATATTTAAAGTAGTCATGGAGCAAAGATGGGCTGTTTAATTACCTGCACCATTTAGAATGTCCTTGAGAATAAGCCTGCTAGTGTGGATTCAATGCTTCTGCATCTGCCATTATGTAAATAAAAGATACACTAGTTTCTCATGAACACCATTAAAATCTGTTGATTAGGAAGTGTTACATGGAGTCTGGGGAGATGGCTCAGTGATTAAGAGCATTTGCTGCTTTTGCAAAGGACCTGAGCTCCTTTCCCAGAATACACATGGTGGCTCACAACCATCTGTAACTTTAGCTCCAGGGGATCAGAAGTCCCCTTCAGGCCTCTGCAGGCAATAGGCACACACATGGTACATATATACATATAAAGGCAAAATACTCATACATAGAAAATAAAAATAAATAAACTTTTACAAAGTAGTACATTTTGGTGATATTTTTCTGTATATTATTTTTTTTTCTGTTAGAAAAAGTATAGATGAATTAATATTATAATTAACCTTAGAGATACATAGTCCTATGTTTAGTAAGCTGAAAACATGCACCTTCCACACTATAATATCTTCTTGGGAAATGTTTTCACTTAAACATAATCCATCTGCTTCAGAGGTCTAAGCAATGAACTGGAAATTGTAAAGACAAAAGTTGTATAAATTCAGTGCTCCGACTGTCAGAGAAATTTATTTTTAATATCAGAAAAGAGAGTTTAACAATTTCCCATCAAATGATCCATGATCAATGTCACCAGCACATGGCAATGCAATAGACAAGCTTGAGATGCAGACCTAGCATTTATTAATAAGCAACTCCCAAAGTTTTCTTATTGTTATTCTGTTACTGTTTTTCTTAATTTTTGTGGGTCACATTGTAACATGTAGGCCCTATGGAAATGAATCCAGGCTGTGCTTGCCCCTTGTTGATAATAAAAAAATTACGCATCAAGTTACATATAAGATTCATTTTAGAATTTTGAAAGGTATTGGCAATTTAGTTGATAGCTTTATTTTTGTTAGGACAACTCTCTGCTTGACCACTTGATGGCAGCATGTACTATGTGCTAGAATTGAACTTTTCCACCTCTTTCTTTCCTTTATGTTGTTCAGCCTCGTTTAACATTGGTGGTGGAAAAGATTGATAGCAATGCAAATGTATTTATAACCACGAGAGATAGTCACCTTCCACCCCAATTAGCCTTTGCATTGATTTACTGAGGAAAAACATCTATTACTGAAAAAGTCTTACAGATTAGTGTTGCATTATTTCGTTACAGTTGAAATATCTGCAGGAGAAGTGATCTCACAGATCTCACTTTAATCTAACCAAAATGTACTTTCCCAATAATTAAAAAAAATAAAGAGATCCATCATTGAGAATGCTGCTCTTGTTCACTCTTACACCACACTGTCTCCCCTTAAAGCCACATGCTCAGTTATTGGAATATATTCTTAATAATGAGCTTGTGACATATTTTAGATCTTTAAAAAGAGATTTATTCATGAGCTGTTGCTTGCATAAAGCCATTGATCTACCAAAAAAAAAAGAAAAGAAAAGAAAAGAAAGAAAAAAAGAAAATCTCATTTCTCAACTTCTTTGTGAGAGTATAATTATGATCTGAACTAAAGTCTTTTTATTTTTTAATATAAAAAAGCTTCTGCCTTTTTTTGAAATACCCTTTTGTACCCCCAAAAGAATGGAGCTGAAGCTGAGCTGTTTCCTGCAGAGAAAAACCTGCCAGTAAGGATTCCATAAACATGCTGGCAACACGTTCTAGGGGAAGGTTCAGGAGAACTCCCGGTTGAGATTTACATGGCGCAAATTGGGAGAGATTTACAAGGCAGTTACCATTTAGTGCTTTTGGCTTGAAAGAAGAGATAGGGTTTTGTTTGTTTTTTAACCAGCCCCTGTTCTCTCCTGGCCCCTATTTATCTTAAAAAATAATAGCATTTGGAAAACTTTGGTGGTTTTCTGCTCTTTGAGCTGTTAGGGAAGAAGAGTCCTATAATTATAATTCACTACCATTTGAATTTATATGTTGGAGCAAGGTGGAGGTATTCTACCGTGGGGCTGTAAAGGAAGCTCTGCTGGGGCCACCAGGGCTGCAGAAATGGCAAGAAAGTAACACGGGAAGGCACAGACAGCAAGCTTTATAAATACCTTCCAGGCTGTATATAAATATTCTGGGGCAGGAGACTCCAGTGCAGCTGTCTTTGCAGGCTCAACTCTGTTTTTCCTGAGCTTTGTATATATTTACTTACACACAATTGTACATTTCCTTCTGTTTATATATACTTGAGTATTCTGGGCCTGTGTGAGGGAGACTTATGTCCCACATATATTCTTCCTATAGTTCATCTCATGCTAGCTTTAAAAATATCTTTATAAAAAAAAGCGATTCAAAATTTCTATAGAAACCTTAGAGAATATGAATATGGGATATGAAAATACCAGAGCATAATATGTTATTACGCTGTTGCTTGGGTGTTATAGGCTTCCAGTTACATGAATGTATTAATATATGCATAAATACAAATGTATATTCATTGAATCATATATTAGTATTATATAAGTGTTCCCAACCTACATGAGCACAGTATCTATTGCTACATGATCTACTTACATTTTTTTTTAACACAACACACTTTCATATCTCTTATTATGTGGACTATTACATGGTTTCATCTGCTAGATAACAATCCTCAAAATGATGCTGCTAGATTCACCCACTGGCCTGATTGTACACATATAGGAATTTTATGCAGAGGATCAGACTCCAGCTGGTCTGATGACAACAGTGGATATTGTCAAACTTGTATAGGAAGTTTAAAGCTTGATTTGACAGGCATAATTGTTGATATGTTCGGTCTCAGATGAAATCAATATGGAAACGAAAAAGGAAATAACAGCCTTGACAGGTCTTCCAATCTGGAGCAGTGACTGTGAAAGTCTTCTGGAAGGCAGCAGGCTAGGAAGGGAAGGCTTTAGTGAACCCTGCCAAGAGGGGCTGCCTCCTTTGCAGAGTCCTTTGTTTTAACTTGCTTGGTGCTCTGAAATATCAAGTGTCCACAGTGAAGTCCTCATCACTGGTGATGAAAGAAAACTAAGAATTGATACAAATGCCAACTGCAAAGTGGAAGCGAAGCAGAGGAGTCAACACAGTCCTTCTCTAGCTACTCAGGTGTGTGGGTGTGTGCATGTGTGTGCACAGGCACGCACATTCATGAATCCTCTATCTCCGTTAGCATAGCACAATCCAAGCCTGACCCGGGAACTTGATTCTGTGTACTGGACCCCCTGATCTGGGGCACCTCATCTTATGATAGCAGAAGTGACTCCATGTTATGTTCATCTGGGTCGCATGTAAGGCAGGACAAAAAAAGTCTCAGAAGAGAGAAGGAAGCAAAGATTTGTTAGTGGTTTGTTCTGGTGTTAGGTGAAGAGAAAAATGTTGAAATGATTAAGAGGTTCCTACCCACCATAATATTTTGGAGCTGTCCCTAAATTCTGAAGCAACTTTAAGCTGTGTCAGATTTGTATTTTGTTTGTCTGTTCATGTGTCATTTTACTATTTGCAAAGGTCTAACCTCTGTCACATTTTTATTTGGTCAATAAAAAATTATGTAGGAAGCTGAAATTGACATTGATTTTTAATTTATACAGAAATTATTACAAATATTTATCAGTGTCAATTAAAACAGTTGCATTGCTTAGAACATATAGGAAATCAAATTCCCTAATTGCATTTCACACATGGGGAACAGTGCTGGCTTCTGGGTTTAAAGGCCATTCATGATTAGGCTCTGGGTTTAAATGAAATTGTGCTACATTCTTTTCCTCTTCTCCAAGACTGCAAATGTGATGCTGTGATGGACAGGAAATATTGACATGAGGTTAGTATTAATTAGTCACACAAATGTTAGCCTATTTTTGTTTGCTTCCTGTGGTGGTTTGAAAGAAAATGGCACCCATAGGGAGGGGCACTATTAGGAGATGTGCTTTGTTGGGATAGGTATGGCCGTGATGAAGAAAGTGTATCACTGTTGGGGGTGTGCTTTGAAGTTTCCTATGCTCAAGCCATACCCAGTGAGACAGTTTACTTCCTGTTGCCTAGAGGTGAAGATATAGAACTCCCATTTCCTTTTCCAGCATCCTGTCTACCTTCATGCCACCATGGTGACAATGAGTTAAACTTTTGAAACTGTAAGCCACCCAGTAAAATCTTTTTTAATAAGAGTTACCATGGTCATAGTGTCTCTTTGCAGCAATGAAAACCTAACTAAGACACTTCCTTTTCTCTACCATATCATCTAAAATTGCCACGATAATAGCATTTTAACACTAAATCTATTCCTATCTCCTCCCCACCTCAATATACAGTGAGTAAAACTCCATTTATTATGTGCAAAGATATTCCCCACAGACTGTGTTTTATCAACGGACATAGGAATGATGCTTTTGTTTTCTATGGGAACATGACTTACAATGGAAAGAATGTTCTATGTCACCATGTGGTGACTTCTGCAAGGCACATACTGCACTGGCAACTTTGATACTTTGAGTGTTTTTGAAGTATAACAGTTTGCTTTCTATTGCTACTACAAAATGCCAGAGGTTTGAAAAATATGAATAAAAGGATTTGTTTAACTGACAGTTTTAGAGGCTGAATGTTCAGATAAGTTGGTCTTATACATTTAAGGACTCTTTGGCAAGAGGACTGTTAAATATACCACAACACAATAGATGACATCAAGGTGGCAGTGTGTGTCACAGGGCTGACCACACCGGGAGACAGAATGCCAGACACATTCCTGGCCAACCCTACTATTTCTATAATGATTTACTCTAACTAATTGGAGTTTCTTGACAGCTATATTAATTTCTTTCATATGTTATGCCACTATGGATTATATTGCTCAATGAAGACCAGCCTTTTAAAGTGTTCACCATTATTGCTACAGTAAGGACCAGGCCTCCAATAGAGGGACCACTGGGGACCTGCTCAAACAATGTTAAAACTGTAGCAAGTGGTTCATTTATTATAAAATGGTATGATAAAGATAGTATCTAGGGAGCAAAGTAGACATGTGGGGTTGTTAGATAAAGGTAAACACTGATCAAAATAGGACAGTGACATCATTTATTGTCAATGTTTTTTTAAAAAATACTTTTTTGTTTTCTTTTATTATATTTAAATTTTAAAGCTGTCGAAGACATCTTTTGAATTCTGGAGGCAACTCACATTGTTACTTGATGTCTAAAGTCATAAAGCAGGAGAACAAGTAAGAGAGCAGATTTGAAAACATTCCAGAAGAGAAAACTCTCAGCAAGACTCACATAGGGGAAAACTCAGCAAGACTAGAAGCAAGAGAAAGTGTGTGTGTGTGACACACAAAATAATTACAAACTGTGCAGAATTTGAAACACTAATTCTAGGGTTGCAGAGGTGCCTCTGAGGTAAGAGTATATGCTGCTCTTATAGAGGACCTGGGTCTGGTCCCCAGCACCCATGTCACAGAGTGAATCAAATCACTACCCTGTGTGACTTCAGCTTCAGGAGATCCAGCACCTTCTTCTGGACTCTGCAGGCACTGCACTCACACACATATAAACATACACATAATGAAAAAGAAAAAGTCTTTCAAATAATATTACCATCATGAATAAATAAATGCATGGATACACTTGGAAACATAGATGAAATAGTTGATTTTTGAAAATGTCAAAATTGGTATTGAAAATAAAATCCTCAAGATAGCATCAGTGAAGATCAAAGACTTCCTTCCTCTATCCAGATCCAGAATATGTGATATTAGCATTTTACCAAAAATTTGGGCAATGAAATACCTCTGTATTGTGTAGCTTATTTTAGAAAACAGAAAAGTATGAAAGCAACTCAGTTCATAACACCAATTACATAGCCAAATGGAAAGTATAAGAAATATTATAATTTACTTATAAACCAGGATCAAAATGATAAATTCTAGGTAAAATAATTTAAGAGAATTTAACAACCTAATAAAACCAGTAATAGCTAGATAACATTTCATCAATCTAAATACAGTGAAAACCACGCTACAACAGAATATGTTGGGAAATGAATAATGTATCTAATTTAATGCATAAGTGAGCTTTTAAAAACGAAAGGAAGCCAGCAGAGACCTGTATTAGAAGTGAATAGGATATTGAAAGTCAGAGCAAAAAGCTTGGGTAGATGTGTGGCCTACCAAGAAAAAGACACTGCTCTTACTATGTACACTGTATGGTCCTGATAGCTATGTAAGATAGACCATGGGAGATGGGTAATGTGAGAGCAGAGAGGTTGAAAGGAACTTCCATTTGCATATCCTGGGTTCACCAACACAGAGGGACCAAGTTACTTTTATTATAGAAAAAAAGACATTTCTCAAATAATTTGTAATAACAAAATACCAGAACACACAAATACATTTGTAGCTGACATAAAAACATCAGTCCTAATATATCTTTACAGGGCTTGATAGGAAAATGTGTGTAAAAGGCACATACACCAGGCACTTTGAGTTCTAGCTACTAAAATGTCTTGGAAAGAGAAGATTATAACTTTCAGAATAGAAATAGATACAGAAGTGTTTAATCACAGGGAAGACTCAGTAGACTGTAGAATTAAAGCCCTTAAAATTTTCAGATATACTTCAAAAAGCAGTTTAGCCTATAAAACAGTATATTTCAGATTCTTAAGGACTTAAATCTCTGAAAAAAAATGAGAAGAAAAATAAGTGATTAAGCAAACTGTACATTATAAAATAAGAATATAGTCATTAAAATTATGATATGGCTGGAAGTAGAAAATAGTACAATACTACAGAGGGCTAGTAAGGGTCATGAAAATTAGAAATATGAAAGCCAAACAGTGCAATGTAAACAAAGAGCCTAAAAAAAATCAGAGACGAAGTCAAAGCTACAAAAAAATCTAGAAACTTCAGAAATACAAAATCATAAAAATATTTTGTGATCTTACATTTTATGATTTTAATATGGATAAGCATAAAACTGTATGTGTATATGTAAGTCTCTGTATAATGAATACATTATAAAATCAAAATAGAAAGTATCCTGATATATAAAACCAATGAAACTTTGATAAACAATACAAACACAATGAATATGTAGAGTAAAAAGCTGTAACTTGTGCTCCCCCCCCACACACCCTAAAATCAGCAGAGTTAAATTTCTTTGTGGAAAGGCTACTCCATGTGCCATTACAATTGTTATTCTGCTTTTAATAACAGAAGAGTGAGAAACCAATTTTCATTTGGAGAAATTGTGCTGGCTGTACTTGTTAGCTTGCTATAACCTGTAGTCGCTTGGGAAGAGAGGAGCATCAGTAAGATCAGGATAGTATGAGTATACTTGTATAAGAGGGCTGCCATCTTTATTCTCTCAAGTGTAATTGATGATGGGTGGAGGACAGATTCCAACACAACCTAGGCAGTTCTATATAAGAACAATCATGTACGTGGAGGAAAGTAAACTGAGGTGAGGTTTCTATATAGCACTTCAACTGGTGAAACTCTCTCTCTCTCTCTCTCTCTCTCTCTCTCTCTCTCTCTCTCTCTCTCTCTCTCTCTCTCTCTTTCTGACCCTGTTCAGGCCAGAAGTTGAACCTGCCCGCGGTGGCTTTTACCCCGCAAAGAATGACTCAGATATTAACCTCATCCTGTTTGGCCTATGTCTCAGGCACATTGCTAGCTAGCTCTTTCATATTAATTCAACACATTTTCATTAATGTACCTGCCACATGGCCCAATGACCCCTAGCTCACCTGGGTCCTACATGCTTCTTCTTTGGAGGCTGGATGGAGTCTGCCTTAACTCCTCTCTCCTTCTACCTGTCTCTCCTCTGATTCTTCCACCCACTTCTACAGTGCTCCACACAGGCCAAAACAGCTCCTTTATTTACAGAATGATATTCACTGCATTCAAAGCCCAGGCCACCTGATCCTAGCTTTCTATTTCAGTGTCTGTGTTTGTCTTTTCTTCATCTGTCACTATTAGGCCCAAGTCCCCAAAGCTGGCCAAGGATTAGGCAGACATCATATCAAAATTTGGATCCACAGCTAAATCGCTATGAAACTGACTGCACTAATCCAACTGTCCCATTAGTTGCCTAAGCTCTTAAATGAAAAGCAAAAAAGAGAAGAGAGAAATCAACCCCAAGTAAGAAAGAAGGATGCAGCTATGACTAGAAGTCAATGATTCTGCAAACAGAAAAATGATAGAGAAAAATTAGTGAAATGAAGACTTCTTTGGAAAAGATCAATAAAATAACACACTTATGAAGGCTGACTGTTTCAGAGAAGATTCTCCAGAGAAACAGAACCACTACAATGTATATTAAGAAAGGGAAATTGAATAATTGATTTTAAAAGATTGGCTTACCCAATTACAGAAAACAATGATTGAAAAACCTGCACAGTAGGCTGGAAGGCTGGAGACCAGAGGGAGAGTAAACAGTTCAAGTGTGAGGGCCGCCCCCTTGCAGAATTCCACAGGCTTATTCTCTTTGACCTTTGCTTGGCTGAAAAATTTGCCTTTTTTTAGAGTGCAATCTGATGTACTCAAAGTCCACCAATTTAAATGCTATACTCACCTGAAAACTTTCCCACAAAAACATCCAGAACAACATTTCATCCAATGTTGGGGCACTGAGGGTCAGCCATGTTGACACATAAAATTAACCACCACGATGATAAAGAAAACATTTAAGTGGACACAAATGACCATAATTGGGAATAAAGAAAAAAACTGTAGATGTCACTAGCAGCTCTACAGACATTAAGAAGATAACAAAGGGGATCTTAAGAAGAACTTGGTGCAAATTGGACAAAATTGATGACATAAAGTACTTCTTTGGTGACTACAACTCTCCCAATGTAAAACAAATGATTTCAGCAGTCCTGAAACTATTAAGGAAATTGAATTCATAATTGTACCCCTTCAACAAATCACCAAGGCCAGATGTTTTCACTGGTGACTTTACCAAACACTTAGAAAATAATTAAAATGAATTCTACATAATCTGCTACAGAAAACAGCAGAAGTGGAAACATGTCCCAGTTCATCTTATGAAGTGACAAAACCAGGGCCAATGAAATAGAAAAGCCACATGACAATTTTCTTTATAAATATAGATGTGAAAAAACTCAACAAAATATTAGCAATTATAATAGGGCAATGTATAAAAGACATTATACCTCATAACATCTTGGCTTTATTTTAGGAACAAGGCTAACTTAGTATTTAAAAGCAAAATCTGCAATGTATTATTTTATCGGATTAAAAACCCCACAGGATTATATCAGTCAATGTAAAAAACAATTTCATAAAGTGAATATTTTATGATTAAAATTCAGAAAAATAGAAATAAAACAGCATTCTCAAGTTAATGAACATGCACAAAAATTCTGCCATGGATGCTATACCTAATGCTGAAATAGTTTTGTCCTCTCAAAATCAGAAATAAGAAAAGGGTGCCTTCTCTCAGGGTTACACAAGAGTGCTGAAATTTCAGCCACCAAAATGAAGCAACCCTAGGAGATAGAAGGCATGCAGATTGGAACAGAAGACAGTAGATTGCTCCTAGTTGCTGGGAATATAGTTGTATATGCAGAAACTCTCAGTGTACCTACAAAAATAAAATGAGTCAAAACAAAAAACAAGTTTGAGATTGAACTGAGTTCAGCAAGGCCACAGGATACAAGATAAATGCACACTAAAAAAAAATCAATTCTATTTGTATATACCATCAATGACCATGAACATTTATACTATAGTTTGTAATTGCTTTTAAAAAATGAAATACTTCAGTGAAGATCTAAGGAATCTTGTACTAGGATTGCATGTTGGTAAGTACACAATGGTGATTCTCAAAATGAAAGGTCTTCATAAGTGAAAATGTGTGTGCCTGAATTCTAAATCTCAACATTATGAAGATGTCAATTCTCTTCAGCTTGATCAACAGGTTTAACAAATGTGCTATTACAGAAAGACAAAACAGCCACAACAAAAAAACCCAAGAATGTATTTTTTGCAGCTTCAGACAAGATAATTCTAAAATTTCTACATAAAAGAGAAGAATCTATGATAGCTATAAACATTTTGAAAAGACAATAAGAAGGTTGGGGTAGTTTTATCACACAAGAGTGATATTCTCTTAACACCTGACACTGTGTGGTATTTATTCATTGAGGAACAACCATGTGAACAAAGTAGAGAACTTGGGGACAACCTAACATAAAAATGCTCAACTGAGTCGTGACACCAAGTCTGAAGCAATTAACTAATGTAGGGCTTTCAACAAATGGTTAGGAACAATTGCACATCTATGGGTTGAAATAAAACCACGACTCCCCCCCCCCAGCCTAACACTCACACCTCATAAAAAAAAAATCAAGCAAAACTTAAAACTTCTAGAAGAAAATGTGAGCCAGTGTTTAGGATCTGGGACTAAGCAACCATTTTTAGACTTTTCACCAGAGCACACTGCATAAAAGGAGAAGTGAATGGGTTGGTGTTTATCACTATAAAACACCTCTGTACGATGAGAGACTCAGAGGGGAAGGCAGCCTAAAGAGAAGGGAACACACAGATCTGACATAGAACAGGAAAAAAACATGTACCTGACACGGGACCAGGAAAACACATATAGACAAACCAGTGGTATCTAGCATATGTGAAGAATTCTCAAAGCTTACTGGCAGAAGGGCACACAATTCATTTTACACCATGGGGAAAACCATAAATGGATATTTTACCAAAGACAGACAAAAAATAAGCACTGAAAAATTAGTAACAGCAACCAATAGAAAAATTAAAACAAAAGCTTCCATGGTACCTCTCAGTACTAGAGTATCAGAACTTCTTAAATAAATATGACAGCAGGGAAGGCAGAGATGTGAGTCTCTCCCCACTGCTGATGATAATGAGAAATGTTAGGACCTTTCTGGAAAATACTTTGACCATTTTTTTTAAAATTAGGTGTGCGAGCAGCATATCAATGGATGCTTTTAGACACTTGAACCAGAAAAATGAAAAATTTAAGTTCACAAAAAAACTTCCTTGTGAATATTTATATTGAAAGGTCATAAACTGCAAACAGATGACTGATTTAAAAACAACAACACTTCAATACTGCACACCACAAAGTTATGTGTGCCCTTTCACATAACCCAGATGCACCTCCAGAGAATGAGGCCTGAGGGAAAAGTCAAGGTTAACAGGTGATAGGCTAGATAGAGTCATGCACATTGTCACCGAAATGACAGATCACACACACAGGTATGAAGGTTAGTCACAGGGTGAAGGAGGTTGCTATTGTAAAAGGCAACATGAGAGATACTCACAGTGCTACAAGTCATGACTGTATCTAAGTCAATACTGGGATATTGTGCTAGAGTATTATGAAATACTATTGTGGGCATAAAGGAGTGAGAAAAGCATGCACGGCTTTGCATTGAAGTCTTTGTTGAGTTTCATATGTGGTGAGACAGGTTGTCTTTCATTCTTTGCATGTGAAACCTACGTTCCAGGACCATTTGTTAAGGGTTTGCTCCTTCTTTGT
This sequence comes from Sigmodon hispidus, assembly GCA_004025045.1. Taxonomy (NCBI): domain Eukaryota; kingdom Metazoa; phylum Chordata; class Mammalia; order Rodentia; family Cricetidae; genus Sigmodon; species Sigmodon hispidus. The sequence continues at coordinate 14,042 of PVIH01002288.1, forward strand.
GAGTGAGCTTAGCACCTTGGTGCATGCTCCTGGTCTGTGGATGTGTGTACCTTTCTTTTAGGCTCTCTATTGTACTTGGCTGATGTATGTGTACATGTGCATACGTGCGTGCATGTGTGTGTGTTTGTGTGGTATAAGTAAGTATACTTGTGTATTTGTGTGTGCTTGCCTGTGGGGTTGTGTGTGAAGGCCAAGGTCGATACTGGAATGTTCCTTTCTATCATTTGCCATTTTATTTATTTATGTGCTTGGTTATTTGACACAGGTATCTTACTGAACCTGAATCTTGTTGTTTTGGCTAGATCAGTTGACCAATGAGCCTCCTGAGACTGACCTGTCTTCAGCCCCCCAGCATTGGGGTTATAGATACTGTCATAGCAGCTTTGATGTGAGTTCAGCGGGATTCTAACTCAGGTCTTCATGCTGGCACAGCAAGCACATCACAGTTTGCTGAGACTTTGTCTGGAGTATCATTGAATCTCTGCCATGGAAACCCATGGCTTCAGAATAGTAGTCTTACTGGTATCTCCTATACACCCTTGAACGTTTTCTTCTAGGAACATTTGATGGACATTTTTACTTTCGCTAGATTTTTTTTTTTACTCAAACCTTTTAGATTTAAAAAGTAATGTGTTTTTTGGGGGAGGGAGGGGGAAGGGGTCTCATGAATTCTAGGCTATCCCTGAACTTCTATGTGGCCGAATATGACTTTGAGCTTCTGATTCTCCTGTCTTTACTTTCCAAGTGTTGGAATTATGGGTATGTACCACCATGCCTGGGGTACACAGTGCAAGCATAGGGCTACATCCTCAGTCCTGATATTTTTAAATATTTCTTAAGTTTTGAAAACTTGATTTGTTTACTGTTGCCAGATAAACAATTTTATTTCTTTCTAACTATTTTTTTTTTTATTTTGTCCTTGCCAGGACTCTTGTGATCAGCAGTGCTGAGAGTCCTCTGTTGTGAGGATAAAACCTTCTAGTATCTTACCTGTAGTCGTGATGTTTGCGGGACTCACAGACTTTTTTTTTTTTTTTAATACAACAAGCCATCCTATAACACTTAATTTAATAAAATCATTTTCTTGAGTCTACTAAAATAATCATATGATTTTTCTAATTTAATCTTTTTGCATAGTCAATTACATTGATTTTCAAATGTTAAATCAGCCTTGCATTCCTAGAAAAAGTCCAATTTGATCTAGGGAAAAAAAAAAAAAAGAAGAAATATCAGCCTACTCCTCCCCACCCCCGTTCTGAGATTATTCATATCCTAAGGAAGAGGACATTTAAATTCTGAGCCTTATTGTCTCCATTTGGTCAGAACTGAGTCACAGACATATTCCCAGGACAAGCACCAGGAGAAATGAGTAGAGCCCCTATGGCAGGTTTAGACTAATCCTGATTCATCTCTGAAAGTGTGTGGGTTGGTAGGCGCTTTCCCTAGCAACCATCAAATCCATGCTTGCTATACAGTCTGTGTTCCATTGGCTGGTGAAATTAGGGAAGTGATCAAAACTATGGTTTAAAACGACACTATAGGGTTATCACATATACAAAAGCATTAAATGGTAGGAAATCAATCCGGCAGAAGAAAAATCATGGTGCAGTTTATCTGAGAAAAATGTCACTCAAAGATTGCGACCATGCTCAAAATACAAAGCCGTAGAAATGGAGTAGAATCATATGGGATCATGACACCTCACAGAATGGGGTTCAATTACTAAGAAAAGTATTATTATTATTATTATTATTATTATTATTATTATTATTTGTGTGTGAAATAATATTGGGAAAACAAGCCAGTAGATAGAGATGAATAATCAATATTAGTTCTTAAGCATGCAGCTTTGATTATAAAAATTAAAACCTTCAAAGTAATAAAAGAGTCAGAAAATACTTCTATGATTTGAGTTATTAAAGAGTTACTGAGATGCCAAAGTGTAAGACAGAATCTAGAATAATGAATCTGATTTTAAATACTATTCAAGAAAAGCAGTATCAGTAAGTAAGCTACCAGGGATAAGTTATTTGAGAAATAAAAAAGTGACAAAGGGTTAATATCTAAAATATAGGGAATCCTTAGCAGTGGTCCCCAACCGTCCTAATGCTGTGACCCTTTAATACAATTCCTCATGTTGCAGTGACTCCTACCATACAATTATTTCATTGCTACTCATCACTGTAATTTCACTACTGTTATGACTCTTAATGTAAATATCTGATATGCAGGATATCTGGTATGTGACCCCTGTCAGGGTGTCGACCCATGTGTTGAGAACTGCTGCCTTAGGATAAAGGGAGGCAAGACGTAGACTTATGAATGAAAACATTTAATCTGGTGAGAAATCTAGTTTGTCTTAGTATGTGTAGGTCCTATTAGGCACGCATCCAGCTCTTGTGAACCTCTGTTCAGGCTCCTAAAAAGGTATATGTAAATATTTGTTTAAGTGTTATTTCTGCAGCTGGGCATAGAAAATAACCGGCTTCCTGTCTTAAAGGAATACAGCCTTGAACTTCTGGCTACTTCCAGAATCTTCTGTACCTTTCCCCTTCCTTGAGGAAGGAGTGCAACAATTCAGAGGGAAATAGCTCCATAACGTACAAGTGGAACTTGGTTACACACTCAGGAGTATGGCCAACTCATGACTACATTGTAGGATATAAATGTCTTATTCAAGTCCAATAAAAATAAGATTAAAAACATGTAAAAGCTAAAATAATAAAAATAAGAACAATAACAGTAAAAAAGATAAAAAGAATATTAGTAAAGTTCTAGTGATTCTAACTTATATGTTGGTTTCTAGTTAAACATGATTAGCAGTTGAAAGAAATATGAGAGACATTTATATAATTATTTAAAAAGTAGCTGCTATCTAATCAGCCCTAAAACTACTGGAAACAAGTGAATATCTTCTTCTAATTCATAGCTTGAAATTATTTGTGGCGATTTTACTAGTGATTGGGTATGGGTTGGGGGGATTCCATGCTCTTAACATCTTATTCAAAGAATTGAAATAAAGATCCCATCCAGATTGCAAAGTAGCGAAATATTTTATTCAAAGAGTTAACAGAGCAGAAGTAACTATGCTATCAAGATTGATAGTGGTCCACATGAGTGAGTGTACTCAAAAGCCCTCAAAATGACTCAGGATTTCTTTTAATAGGGTTCATGAGGAATAATCTGATTGTTAAGGGACACAGTTTAGGTGATTTCCTATTTGACTGAGAGGTGTCATATAACTGTTTCCTCTATGTGCATTTTCTTCCCATAATACATCCGATTGTAGCCATACACACATCCATTTATACCTAGTATTAAGATAATAAATGAGAGAGTCTCCATAAAAGTTTCCTTTGGGGACATATTTTGCTTTATTGTGCATGAACCCCAAACTAGTCTAGGCTGAACTGGCACATTGCCGTTCCTGGACGTGCTGTGGGATGTTTTGAATGAAAATGGTTGCTAAGGAGAGTAAGCCCTTTTAATTCTTTAAAGTAGGTATATATGCAGTTCCATGCCTGTGAGGGTTCTAGGTTACTAGCAGGCTGCTAGGAGCAGTCCAGGGTCTCAAGTTTCCAAGTGCACTATTAAAAGGGGGGTATATACATAGCCCGGGCCAAGTGGATTCTCAGTGTTCTAAGCTATTCCCTATGCTTCTTGCGTCAGAAATCCTTGTTTATTTGCACTGTGTTCAATGCTTTGATTTCTGGGAACAGCAACTAATGTTCCTTGTGACTTTACTCTATTCTAGTCTTTATTCCTTTACTCTTTATTAACAAGAAAAATCATCATTAAAAAACCTGGTTTTTTTTTTAAACTGTCTATCCTAGAGTTTCCTTACAAAAGTAGAAACAACAGGACATATATGAGACATTTTGTAAAATAGAATTTACAATGATAAAGATATTAGCTCACAAGATTACGGGCACTGAGAAGTCTCAGGGTTTTCTGTCTGCCAGGAAGACTGAGAGTCAGTGTTATAGACTGAGCCTCAGCCTGAAAATCTGAGAGCCAAAGGCAGGGTGAAATTTTGGTTGTCTGAATAAGCCATGAGGAGCAAGTCAGTAAGCAACACTCCTCCATGGCCTTTGCATCAGCTCCTGCCTCTTCGATCCTGCACTGTTGGAGTTGCTGTCCTGACTTCTTTCAGTAACGAACAGCAATGTGGAAGGTAAGCAAAGTAAACTCTTTCATCCTCAACTTGCTTTTGGGTCATGGCGTTTTGTTGCAGGATTAGAAACCGTGACTAAGACATGGTATAGTATCTGTGTAGAAACTATTTTTTCTCCATTTCTGTTGAGAATCAAGTTAGTATTAAAGTTTGGGAGAATTATGCCATGGTCTGAACATATTTTGTAACTGAAGATTTGGTTAGTGAATCTAAGCTACACTGTAGCCACTTTATAGGATGTGCCAAGGTTCAGTCTTTTTTTTTTAAAAAAAATATTTATTTTTATTTTACGTGAATTGCTGTTTTGCCTGCATGCATAACCATGTAAAGGCATGAGATCTTGGAATTACAGACAGTTGTCAGCTGCCATGTGGATGCTGGGAATTGAACTCAGGTCCTCCAGAAGAACAGCCAGTGCTCTCAACTGCTTAGCCATCTCTCCAGCCTGACAAAGTTTATTCTAATGTTATAGGATTAGACTAAGGAGGTTGTTCCTGTAAACTGCCTTTTTGTATCACTGGGGAAAGTTTCCTGTCTTTTGTGTGATGCAAGTCAAGTTCATTTTCTTCTTGCTTAAAATCCCATTTTAATGTTTAATTACTTCATGGCCTTTTGGATAAGATCAAATATATTTACTTATTGCTTATTTTTTGTGTGCTAAGATGCAAATGGGATTTTATCAATTCTGGATAAGTTTTAATGACATGAAAAATTCACCAGTATTTTTTTTAAGGTTTATTTTTATTTTCAATTTCACATGTCTATGTGAGAGTATGTGTACTCTGTGTGTGTGGCCAAAAGTGGGTGTTAGATCTTCCTGGAACTGGAGTTATTATAGTTGGGAGACACTGGGCATGAGTGCTGGGAACCAAATCAGAGTCCACTGCTAAAGAAGTCTGTGCTCATAACAATGAGCAATCTCTCCAGTCCCGTTCACTGATTCTGTAATGGAAGCAAAAGCAGTTGCCAATGCTGAATAGGTCTTTTCTACTCACAATGTGACTTCAGCCAACAGAATCATTTGGGAGCTGTAAAGACAGGCAGAAACTTAGTCCTTGGCATCTTCTAAATTAAAACATTTTAGTAATATCCTTAGGTGATTTTTACACACATCATCTGAAGGGCAGTGTGAACCATTTCCTGGGATTCAGATAGGGAAGTGAAGCAATTTTAAAACTGAATCTATTGCTTCATGGATGTCTGTGACTTGCAATAAGCCTATTTTATTCACCCATTGATGAAAATAGATAAGGGTTTAGTGTATAGGAAGCAGAACAAAAACAAGACAGACTAAGACATTGCTGATTTTGAATGAGCAAGAGACATTGAAGGAAGTCCAGAAGCTGGAGTGAAATATATGTCTGGTCTTCTAGGAAAAATTCCAGCTCAGTAGCCTGGCAGCAGCATCATAAGTCATAGAGAAACCAACATGGACTCCTACAGAGACTATGGCCTGCAAGTATCAGAAGCAATCAGGCGAGAACCAGGCTTGCTGGGTGATGGAGAACTTGTTTTCTCAGTTCCCAGTCAGTCTCAGGCCCAATTCCAGATATTTCTCTCAGAGGTGACAGCTGTACCCAGGTCACTGTCCTCAGCTCTGTGGATTAGGAGTAGAATCTGGAGTCCAGTGATATGAAGAGGATGCCCAGGTCTTGTGGAATCTGTTCTGTTGTGAGTTTGTGATAACAGTGCTGTAGGAAAGAGCTTTTATGTGTGAGGTAAGAGAGGATTAGGCAGATTCCCACTGGGCAAAACACAGAACTGTGTCAAAGCTTACTCTCAAGAACTGGTAAAAAAAGGAAGTGCCCCAGGCAAACTTTTTTTTAAAATTAAAGTTTGTTTTATTTATTGTCTCATATCTGATTATTGTATTACCTCATTTCTTCTCTCTTTGACTTCTCCAGTGTCACCAACCCCATTCCAAGTTCATGACATCTTCTAAAGTTATTGTTCTTACAAATGTACACACTTGGCATGTGCATGTACACACACACACACACACACACACACACACACACACACACACACACACCACTTCATTCTCTTACAGTTGTTCCTATATGCATGTGGTTAGAGCTAACCACTTGGGATTGGGAAACCAATAAGGGGGCCTATAGCTGGAGAAAACTGACTCTCTCTCTCTCTCTCTCTCTCTCTCTCTCTCTCTCTCTCTCTCTCATCATTGTTTGTTGTAGTTCTTCCTTTCTTCAAAGAAGGGAATTGTGAATTTCCCCGGTCCATTATACAGGTCTTGTTTACACAACCATATTGAGATTTCATGGAGGTGGTATGTCTGGAAGATGTTGTAGATATAGTCATGCCTAGAAGACACTTTCTAGCACCTGGTATCCTGACCATGTTTTCTTATCCTTAGATATAGTAGTTTCAGAATATATGTATCAATTGGCACTGGGTACTCCACATTCAATCAACTTTGGTCTTCTGACCAGTTATAGATCTTGGTAATAACTTCAACCTGCTGCTGTGCTGCTGCAAAAAAGCTTCTTTGTGAGGGATGAGAGCTACATTTACCTGTGGGTATAAGGATAATATTTGGACCATAGTTAGAAACTACATTGAATTAGGAAAATGGCAGTAGTACACCCTCCCCTAGGGTCTCTCAGCTCTCCGGTGGTAGGTAGTTGAGTGAGTTTGTAGTACAAAACACAAATTCCTTCCTACTGAGTGAATAAGTTCAATTATAGAGTTGTTGGCTACTTCTAAGATGTAAATGCTGTGATTGTTCCAAGTCGTTGTCTTGGTTCACTAGTTTTGCATCTGAGTAAGACAATTGATTTATTTTTTTCTCTTGACAGCTCCTTCTGATGCTATGAGAGAAGGCCCTAGATTAGTTTGGGCTTGATTCTTCCAAATCTTTGAAGTATATGACATCTTCAGCAGTAAGGGTCTTACCTTCAAGTTCTGAGAGGCAATGACAGTAGCCTATCATGTTTTAGAAGTTGTTGGATGCCCCTGCCTAACAACTCAAAGGGAGCCTTCCTTGATTGCCACTGGGGTTTTAGCTAGATGCTCTTGAGGGAGCATCATCACCCCGTGTTGTATAACCCAATTTAAACCATTTATATGTGCACACACACATTATATATGGAGTTTTAAGTATGCTTATAAAAATATTTCCCTGTGGCATTTTCAAAGTCCTGAGTGTTAGGCCTCTCCTTTCTTTCTCTGTATTGCCCCCACTTCCTGGGTTATCTTCCCATCCCTGATTTTCCCAAACATTTGAATTTTCCCCCTCTCTAATCTTTGTGTGTAATCGATGAAGCTGGAAATACTCTGAAAAAGGAGGAAAGAAAATGGCAGTTATAGAAGAAAATCTTGACTTTGATAGGAGAATATTCCTTCTTGCTTTCATTCCCACAAATCATATGGCAGTCATTTGTATCTGGGTGAATGTTATCTGATATCCAAATGGATAAAGAACAAAGAAAACATTCAGAGTGACCCATGCCTTGCAAGCTGTTTTATGAAATACTCTTAGCTTCAGGTAAGACTTCATACATTTATTGTATACAAATGAAGCTCACCTTTGGGCCAGTTCCTAAGTATTTGTGATTCCTTTTCCTATGCATGAAGATGTTGTGTTAACTAGTACTAAGATTAACTGGACTGATGACCTTCTACCTCAATTGTGGCAGTGCAACCAGCACACAGTAGGATTTGGCACACTCAAGCTGTTACAGGATTGCCAACTTTATACATAATGATTGCTGTATTTAGTCTAAAAAATGAGTCCTTTTTAATACTAAACCCAACATTGCCCTTCAGCTTTCCCTGAGCAGGCAGCCATCATTCTTGTATTTTTAGCCAACTCAGTGACCTTTCAACTAAATTAAAATATGATTGCAACTCACACACAGTTTATACCTCAGTTACTCTTATGTACATCAGTCTCTCTCTTAGATGTTTTGTCTGTTAATTTCTCCTTCTTGTCCTTCTTGATGCTCTCCCAAGGGAGTCTATCTAATATTTTAGCATACTGAATGTAACACATGGTTTTGTCAGTTTCTATTTCCCTGCCTGATCCTGAGGCACCAGTTTCTGCTATTGTGGCACCTATAGTGATGCTCCTTGATGAGTCTATTCCCTCAACATTAAAACTTTAAATTACATTTTCACATCCCTCCTCATGTGTGGGGTGGGTGCATTTCATGGCACTCACATGGAGGTTAGAGGCCAACGTAGAAACTTCATGTTCTTTCTATTACATGGATTCTGGGTACTGAGCTCAGGTTACCAGAAAGGTGAGCCTAGACAATGGCCCCATCCTCAGGATCTCAGTCTGCCACCTACTGAGGAGTGTGGCTGGTCCAGGAGTCTTTGAACTCAGAGGCTCTGAAAGCTGAGGGTCTTTAGTCTTGATGGATCACTGCCCCCCTGCTCACCCCTGCCTCGTGGCAATCTCATTCCCCTTGTTAAGATGGAGATGTTAAGAATTTGTTTTTTTAAAAAATGAGTTTTTAAGTTCACTTGCAAAGTAAAGGATGTCAACTTGGCATCTTCATAATATGTCGTTTATACTTTGTTCTTACTTCCCACCATTGCTTTCTTCTGTCTTTGGACCTCTCCAGCTGGCTCTCTTTTCCCAGTTAGTCACTCTGCGCTGTTTCCTCATTGCATGTGTGTCATTGTCCTTCATTTCCCACCTTCCTTAAGACCTCTGCCTCCTCTCTCAGGATCTCACTTCTAGATTCATGACCCCAAAACATTCCCTCCTGCACACACACACACACACACACACACACACACACACACACACACACACACACACATTCTGAGTCTGGTTTGATTCCATTTCACATAATGACTTCCGATTCCATTTTTCTGCAAATGTCTTGATTTTATTTTTTTTTCCACTTACTTGAGATCTGTCTTAGTCAGTGTCCTAAAAGCTGTGAAGAGACACCATGACCACAGCTATTCTTATAAAGGAAAACATTTAATTGGGGTGGCTCGCTTACAGTCTCAGAGGTTTACTCTATTATCATGATGTTGGGACATGGTGGAGTCAGACAGACATGGTGCTGGAGAAGGAACCGAGTTGAGAGTCCTATGTCTTGCAGGCAACAGGAAATAGTCTGTCTCACAGGAAGTAGTTTGAGATTAGGAGACCTCAAAGCCTACTTCTACCATGACACACTTCATCCAGCAGGGCCACACCTACTGCAACAAAGACATACCTCCTAATAGTGCCACTGTCTGTGGGAGTCATTTTCTTTCAAACCACTGTTGTATCCATCTCGAGGGACCCCCAAAGACCACCAGGAAGCTGGATTCCATTGTAAACATATGAGGATCAATTTATTCTTTTGGACAGGTTCAAAAGAACCTGGGCTGAAACCCTTTGTTCTGATGCAGAAGAGGAATTCAGCCCTGAGCTCAGGGGGGAGAGGGTTTTTAAAGAAAAGCATATGTAAGTGGGGTGTTACACATCTTGGCATTTCAGGATTTGGTAAAGGGGTATGTGGTACCAAGTTTTGAATCAGGCACATTCATGAGATTTCTCCCAGATTCTTCTTAGACCTAGACCCTACCCTTAGGCACTAAATGATCTTTCCCTGAAGTAAAGTTTTGTAATGGTAAATCTATGCCTTCATACCACCACAACAGTAATGCTCATTAAAGAAACATTTAATTGGGAGCTTGCTTACAGTTTCAGAGGTTTAGTTTGTTATCATCATAGTAGAGAATATAGCTACACATAGACAGACATAGTGCTGGAAAAGTAGCTCAGAGATCTGCATCTCAATCCACCAGCAGCAGGCAGAGAGATTCATCATGGCTGGTTCAGGCTTGTGAAAAGTCAAAGCCCACCCCACAGTGACACACTATCTCCATCAAGGTCATGCGTCTTAATCCTTCTCAAGTTGTGCCATTTCAATGTGACTAATCATTCAAATACATGAGCCTGTGGGAGCCTTCTTAATCAAACCTCCACAAATCCCCTATGTGCATATACCACTTCTTTAGCCATTTATTTGGTGATTGACATCTAGGCAGGTTCTATTTCCTGCTTATTGTGAATAGAGCAGCTATATGCATGGAGATACAAGTATCTCTGCAGTATGTTAACTTAGAGTTCTTCAGGTGCCCAACAAAGATATAACTGTATCTTATGGAAGTTCAGTTTTTTAGTTTTCTCAGAAACCTGAACACTGATTTCCACCATGTCTGCATGAGTTCAACTCCCCTCCCCGCTCCAGCAGTGACTAAGGGAATTCTTCATGGTCCTTCCTAAGTCTCTATGACTGCTCCTGTGACCATCTGCAGGCAGCTGCGTGGACTCTGTTTCCTGGTACAAATAGCACTGTGCTGAAGGTAAGGTTTTCTAGGAGGCTTCCTGTCTCTGTGTGGGTGGAGGAGATCACTGAACTTTCTATTTACCAGTGGACGTCTGGACTGTCTAGATTCTTCTCTTTCACTATGTGGGTTTTTGGTTTTCCTTCTAAGCTGTGAGTTAGGACCCTTGAGTCTGAACATCTTTCTTCTGCTTTGTGCTCAGTCCTCTTGTCCTGAACCAAAGGAAGGCTATTGAGCCCTGTGCAGCTTGTGCCTCTTTATGTCACACAACACTCTTTATTCTATGGGTCACTGTAAAAATTCTGTGACAATTTTTCCTGCTTAAATAGCAGATAGAAAGCTTTGAGTGCCCCCCCATCCCTCCCTCTTGCTTGTCTGTTGTAAATCAAAGACAGAAGAAAGAAACTCTGAAGAAAAGTGTTTTAGAAATTCATTCATAGGTATATAAGTAATTAGTGCTATAATCAAAAGGTCAGGTCCAAGCTAATGGCTGTGCTTGGGGATAAGTCAGAACAATAAAGAGATTATTATTTATTGTGCCAGGGTAACTGGTGTCTCCACCATGCACAGCCCTATCCCCTACATATCTGCTGGATATGATCATGATCCATGCTGTGAACCTTGTGTGTGCTGGGCTTTACTTCTTGGCATTCACATGCTAACGATCAGACATTGCATCCTCGATTTCTACAGCTGAAACAATGAAACTTTTCATAGCTGAGGGTGGCCTCATAAAGAAGTACCCAAGCCAACACTTTATGTCTTCTTATTGGGAAGCATTGTCCTCTGAATTGAAACATTCCATCTGGGAAGGAAGCACCAAGGACTCAGGAAGTTGTAATGGGGAGTTCATTCACAGGCAGGAAGCAAAAACCTCACACATCTCAGGAAGTCTCTTACAAGACCAGTCCCTCTCTAGGTTGAAAGGAAGAGACTCTGACCTGTCAAGTTAACTGCAAATTGTGCAGAGAGCTGCAGAGTTTCACCTCTGGGAGTCATCCCACACCCTGGATGGGCTTTTGATGAAGCGACTGACTTGGAATCATCCATGTTTCTGTAAGCAACCCATCATCCACACTACTGTAATCAAGTCCAAGAAACTCACTGGTAATGTGCGATCCTAATAGTTGTAATAATAAAAACCCAGAGTCAGATATCAGGGAGAAAGTTGAGAGATCAGAGAAGAGCAGTATCCACCAATCCTCAGACTGAATGGGACATCAAAGATGCTGTCTCCACCTCCCTAGTGCTGGGATTAAGGCATGTACCACCAATGCCCAGGGTGGCCTTGAACTCCTGACCTTCCTGCTTCCTCCTCCCAAGTGCTAGGATTAAAGGTTAGAGCCATCACTGCTTGGCCTTTATGGATCACTAGTGGCTAGCTCCAGCCTTCTGATCTCCAGTCAGGCTTTATTTGTCAGAACACAAATAAAATATTTTATAACACACTGGTGCCCCAAGTTGAACTTTGGTGGTATTATTTCTTTTGTCTCTTCTTGGTTTCCTAGCTCAAGTGAGTAGACTTTTGTGTCTCCCCAAGATTAGTGTCACATGATACCCATGGGCCCTTCTAAATCACAAGAAAAGGTATCAGCTTGGTGGAGAGCAGGTGGTGAATGGACCGCATGTTGCCCTGGAGACCTCAGCCTTTCTGCCTCTACTACTAGAAATGAAATGTCGGTCAAGTACATTTCTAAAGGCTTGGGCTGGGAGTTGTGAGCTGATAACTGGGATAAATGATAATGTTACCATGGGAGGAAAGTTCTGATGTTTCTGTGAGCAGTAAGGGAGGCAGATGAAATTCTTGTTTAAAATAGATGATGTTTTTAAAGCAGTTTCCACATAGGCTCATTTCAGACTTTATTTTCCTGAAAGGTGGCATGTGTACCAACATTCATGAATGTACCTTTTTGGATAACAAAAGGAATGAACCTCACCCAAATCAAACAGCTATGGTGACCTGGACTCTGGTGAATAACTTCTCTCTTTATTTCAGCTTCCAACAAATGTCGACTAATTTTAGTTTTATCCCATGAACACTTAGGATATGTGTACCATAATAAGCCATTTTTGGTTAATAATGAGAGGATTTAGGTGATTTCTACTATTTTTACCAAGTCATGAGATTCCTTACTAGCTAGAAAACATACGGGAAAGGAAATTATTTACTTACCAAAATTGTAGGAAGTATGATAAAAACAAAATCCTCAGTGAACCAGCATGTGTATAAGAAGTGACACAGAGGGCCAGGTGGTTTGTAAGCAGGTGAGGCTGGGGTTTCATTTTCCATCATGCGCTTGATCTGCTATAAGCTCCATGCTGATAGCTCTTCAAGTCATCCATGAATGACCCACCACAGAGAGGACAGCCCTTCCCATTCCCTGGCATGTGTCTACATGAAGTCAGAATTTTCTTGCCTATTTGTGACTCACCTCCTTCAGGAGGGTCAGCTGGATCTATTGGATTCATTACCTACATTTTCCTTTAGAAACCCTAGTTTTATCTGGACCTCATTCTATAGACCAGGCTGGCCTTGAACACACAGAATTTTACCTGCCTCTGTCTCTAGAGTTCTGGGACTAAAGGCATATGGCACAACTGCCTGGCTTGCAGCTTATTTTTTAAAAATGCATTTCAAGGGAAATGATAGATAACAATGTAAACCGCTCCCTCCACCCGCCTCCCTCAAGCATCAGCACACATATCATTAACCAGAATTTAATATTGTTTAGACTTTTCTTCCTTGAGTTAGAAAATAGTTGTAGGTGCTGGGGAAATGACTTGGTTTGTAAAGTGAATTCTGAATAGCATGAGGACCTGAATTTGAATCTCTAGAACCCACACAAAGCCAGTGTGGGAGGGTGGAGACAGGAGGATCCCTGGAACTTACCAGTTCACCAGCTCTGCTGTATCAGCCTCTCCATACTCAGCTGGATATCATGGACCAACAAATATCAAGCGGTTAAGGAAGACACCCAACCCTCACCTCTGATCTCATGCATGCATGTGTAGCATACAGTGTGCACCCCCACATGAAGATTTGCATACACAAACAGCAGTCTGCTAATATGCTTCCCATGTTCCCGGAACAGATACAGTGAGTGAAAGTTGTCATAAATAGGGTCACACAAGCCAAGGGTGAGATAATTTAATATTACAGTGTATGCCTTTGCTCACCAAAGTGTAAAGGAAAGTCAAACTGTCACTTTAGGAAAATAGGGCATTTGCTTCCCCAACAGAATTTATTATGGAGTAAATGTGTAAGGTTTTTTTTTTGGGGGGGGTATGTTTGTCCTAAGTTTTAAGAAAAAGGTGGATTAGACATACATGATGTGATGATTGATTGTGATTGTCAATTTAATTGAAGTAAGAGGTGCTCAGGAAATGGCTCAGTGGTTAAGGGTGTTTCCTGCTCTTGCAGAGGACCCCAGTTTGATCCCCATCACCCATCGGAAGTTCACGACTGCAGGGAATTTGGCTTCTTTTGGGCACCTGCACCAATCCCCATACAGACACGATTTTTTAAAAATGAATTCCAAAATGCTTCATGAAATACGTCGCTAGGTGTGTCTGTGAAAGTGTCTTCAGAGGTGATGTGACTATGAATGATGTAATGAATTCATTTACCCTTTGGTGGACTTGTAATGTGACCATATTAGTGGGAGGTGGCAAAAATCAGGAGGTGGGCTGTTGGTCATTGGGGAGTGTTGCCCCTGGCCTCTTCCTGCAGGCCCTTTCCTTTCTGACTTTTGACCATTACACAGTAAAATTTTGTATATTATATGCTCCTGCTGCCAAGAAGTATGCCTAAGCACATGGCCCAAGCAGTCATGAACTGAAACCTGTGAGACCATGAGCCCAGATAAATCTTTTATTCCCTTAAATTATATATGTTAGGTCTTTAGTCACAAGACAAAGATCTATCACAAAAAAAGAATCTGGAGAACTCAGTTACTCTTTCTTGACACAGAAAGAGAGTCATAAAAAAGAAGCAAGAATGTAAATTCATGAATCACTTTGAAAATGTCTTCTGTCTTGGGTCATCTGTTGGAACAATCTCAAAGAGTTCACATCACTAATAAGACAGACAGAGCCTGAGAACTGCAGCATTTTTTTCAGCCTCATCATGAATGCTAGTAGCTCTCAGATCTTTGCTTTGGGTAGATCCCCTCCTTCCTGCAATCTTGAGAAATAAATATTTTCTTACTAGTTTTCTTTTGGGTTATTGAATGTTTGCTTTTATAAGAATAATTGAGGATGTGGAAAACCCTTCATTACCTCACAGAGTTCCATAAATAGAGTACACATTCCATAAATATTTGTTGAATTGAACTATGTTTAATCAACATCTGTTGAAGACAAACAAATGGAAACCATTATTCACTGGTATCCAAGCCACTTCTTTTGTTTGACTTTGAATAAGAGTGACTTGTGCTGTAGTCTAAAGAAGAAACTATATTTAACAAGAACAGCATCTTCCTGAGTCTCACCTTTCAAAAAAGAAGCTCTGAAAAGAGGTTTCATTTAAATAAATCAATACTTATGAATATTAAGATGGGTGATAAATCATAGTCTGTAATTGGGTTTATAGAGTCAGTTTTTAAAAAAATTCCTTATTGAAATCAT
This sequence comes from Sigmodon hispidus, assembly GCA_004025045.1. Taxonomy (NCBI): domain Eukaryota; kingdom Metazoa; phylum Chordata; class Mammalia; order Rodentia; family Cricetidae; genus Sigmodon; species Sigmodon hispidus. Next base: position 29,160 of record PVIH01002288.1, read on the forward strand.
AGTCTGTACGTGGGTTTATATGGTAAGTTTTTTCTCTTTAAATTGTGTGTGTGTGTGTGTGTGTGTGTGAGTGTGTGTGAGAGAGAGAGAGAGAGAGAGAGAGAGAGAGAGAGAGAGAGAGAGAGAGAGAGAGACATGGGCATCAGCTTCCCGTTTTAGAGATACAGCCTCTCACTGTATCTGGAGCTTCCTAGATAGGCTAGGTCACCTAGTTGTAAGTCTCAGGGATCTGTCTGTCTCTACCTCCTCAGGGCCTGGATTACAAGCATGTCCCACAATATCTGTTGTTTTTTAACTTGGGTGCTGGAAATTGAATCCATGTAACTCCTGCTTGTGTATAAAGTACTTTATTGGCTAAGCTGTCTCTTTTTTCTGCGAGGTGGGGGAGGTCCCATAATATAGTCTTTATATCTCCAGCATGACTCTAGATATGAAGGGATTCCAGCTTCCAGCCCCTCTAACTTGACTGAGTTATTGAAGGTCCTTGGTGCTCAGTTCTTTTTATTTTTTTTTCTCTGTTGCGGTTTCCAGTTGCGTTTTCTGTAGTACAGTCCTGTGTATGGATAGCTGTCAGCTTATAAGAAAGATCTGTTTACAGATCGCAGGCTCTTCCTATTATGGCTCTGCTCTTTGAGATTTTTGCCTTTGCATTTCAGCCTTCTGGCTGCCAAGACTTTCATCTCTACCTTGTTGGTCTGTTCGGATCATTGTTTCTTCTTGTTGCTTGTTTTGCTTTTGAAGGCCTTGTTTACTTCTCACCTTTTCAGCATGGGAAATGTTCTTAGGTGTGAGTAAAAAGCCATGATGTCTGTAGATTTTATTTGCTGTCTCATAGTCCCTGGGATACTCTGCCATCAACTCTCTGCAGTGCCTCTAAACAGTTTTCAATGGTGTCCAGCCTCAGTAATTGCTTTGAGCAGGAGAATGAGTTTAATATCATATGCATTACCATAGCCAGATATAGAAATCCAGAAGGAAGTTTTTTAGGTTAGAAACTATTGAATCTTTAATAAAACTAATTTCACAAGCCATTCTGGAGCACAGACATAACTTATCTGATAGAGTACTTTGCCTGGCATGCATGAAACACTGTGTTCATTCTTAGCATGGCATAAAACTCAACATGGTGGCTTATGCTTGTAATTCTATCATGTGAAAGATAGAAGGAGGATTGGAAATTCAAGGTCATCTTCAGCTACATTCTGAGTTTGAATTCAACCTGGGATATGAGACCTTGTCTCGAGGGAGATAAAGCTACTCAGTATTTGATAGTCAGAGTTGATTGCAGGTCTTGTTTAGGATTTTTTAGTCTTAACATAGAATTAAAAAAAAATCCTATGTGGTATGAAAAAGAAGAAATGCCATTTTTTTACTGTCAAAATGTAGAGTCCACATGGACTTCATGCAGGTTTTATGTGTTATGAAATATTTTTCCATGGATTTTTTTTTTTAAGCTGTGAAAAACATCTCATAGTTGATAGGCTATCCAAAACCCATATAGACTATGGAGCACAATTTTCTGCATCTTAGTACATCTTAGATGTACTTTGGAACTGGGGGTGGGGGCAGATAGCTAGTGACTAAGAACACACACTGCTCTTGAGGGGACCAGAATTTGGTTCCAGCATTGACACTGAGTGGTTTATAAGTGCCTGTAACTGCAGCTCCAGGGGAACTGACACCCTCTTCTGGTCTCCATGGACATACATCTATACAAAGACATAGACACAGACAGACAGACAGACAGACACCCTTCCACACACACACACCTTAAAATAAAATAAATTGAAATCAAGAGTTGTTTGAATTCTTTCTTTGAATTTATTCTGTCTCCAGATGGCAAACTTCCTCTGTCTGTGCCTTGCTACGATACATTCCTTGATCTAGAGTAAGTTACTTCTGTAACTTAAATTTCTTATGAGGAAATATAGACAATTGTAATCATGTTTCAAGGCTGCTTTGATGATAACATGATTGGATAAATGTGAAGTACTAAATGTGGTTGCCTGGTTATTTTGAACTGTGGATGGTAGAAAACTCAAAAGGGAAAACATTAAAAGCTCAGAACATCTCATGAATTAAATACCTCATAATTATTGTATGAGTATGCTTATTCTTTTTCAATATAGTCATTTTCAATTATCAACATATTTTTAAAGGCAAATTTCAGTTGTGTTTCCTAAGCTTTGGGATGCTGTGTTTTGTATTTTTGTTTTTATTTATTTCAAAATATTTTCATCCTCTTGTAATTTTTTTCCCCTGAGACTCTCTGGCTATTGAGAGGGATACTTTTTAATTTCTACATGTTGGTAAATTTTCTTAATTTCTGAGATCACTTATTTCTCCTATTTAGGCCAAAGAATATATGTTAATTTCAACTGTTTTAAATTTATTTAGTTTTTTTTTTTATGTGCCCAAGAATATGGTGTATCAGGACAAAGTCATCTGTGTGTTCTTGATATAGGTCTGCATTCTACTGTTGGTGCTATGTTCTGTAGATGCCTGCTAGTGTTAGCTGATTTACTATGTTACTGCTCTGGCTGATTATTCTACCCATTATTGAAACTGTGTCATGGAAGTCTTCACATATTATTCTTCAGTATTTTCTTTCAATTCTGCATATATTTCAGGTTTGTGTAGTGAGATAGAAATGTCTTTATAATTTTGACTTATTGATGTATGAGTCATTATGAAATGTCTATTTTTATGAAAAAGTGTTTGTCTTAAAACATTTTGTTTGGTATTATGAAAGCGAGCCTAGCTTTCTTTGGCTTCTGGGCTTGCAAGGTACTATTTTTCATCCTTTTCATTATTTTTGCATCATCTTTTAATAAGTATAGAACGTTTGCATATTTGAATCATGTTTTCTTTTCATGTGTATGTGTGATGCATAAATATCTGTGATGTGTGTGTGTTGTATGCATGTGTGTACACTTGGGTGTGTAGGTGCATGTGAAGGTCAATAGTGGACACTGAATGTCTTGCCCACTATTGCTCTCCTCCTCACTTTCTCACTGAAACACACTATTTTGTCTAGACTGGCTCGTCAGCTAGCCTCTGGATTCTTCATGCCTCCTTCTTCCCAGTGCTGGGGTTACAGATATGTATTGGAGAACGTTTTTCCATGGGCAATGGGGATCTTAATGCAGGTCCTCATGCTAACAAAGTCAACAGTTTATCCACTCAGTCATGTCCTCATTCCTCATGTTTTTATAATTCCGCTCTACCAACATGTGCTTTTTTGACGAGAATGTTAATAGTTTCCTAGAGTTTTATGAGAAATTACACATGTTGGTGGCTCAAAGCAAAAAACAATTTATTCTCTTATATGAAGTGGAGAAATCTGAAATCTAGCATGCCTTTACTCTCTCTGGCTGTAGGGGACCAATTTTTTCATTGTTCCTCTCAACTGAGAAGCATCATCATTTCCTGTTTAGTAACCATGTGATTTTATTCTTCAGTAGATCTCTAGTGGACACCTCATTATCACTTCCCTTGCCTGTCTAGGGACCTTAGCAACAGCCTTACCAAGCTGATTTTACCTCAAGCTCTTTAATTTACATTTTCAAAAATCATCTTTTTCCAAATGAGGTAATGTGCAGTTTCTGAGAATTAAGGCTCAACCACAAACATTTTAGGGTTGCCATTCTGCCCACTGTAATTTTCCTATGGATTCTCAAATTCATGAAACACTGTAGATGTTAAAGTAGCTTGACCTCATCCCCACAACTCCATGATTCCCAAGGCACTATCATACCATCTCCATCCCACATCCCATCTAAACACCATCATCTTATAAGATCCAAATTCTATTGTCTAAATTATAGCAATCAGACCTAGCTGAGATTATGAGCATGACCCAAATATTTTTTATAGTTGCTTCCCTCATGATTAAATGAACAAACTAATTAACCAAAACTATTCTGGTGTGCACTAACACCATCTAGTTTTAATGGTACATAGTCTTTGTACAACTGTTAAGTCCATTCTTTGCACACTTCTATTGCAAACTGAAAGGCCTCCAGGCAGCACCAGGGAATGAAGAAAGTCCATGAATATGGTAGGGGCTAGACCTTTTCAATTTGAGGGGGAAAAATAAGCAAATACTTTCCAATAGAAACCTTTTCTTTTACTTCATCTTACAAACCCCTCTCATAACATCTCTCTTGTTCTCTCTCCGGCCTAGTGACTCATCTTCTTTCCTAGCTCTCTTTGCACACTACCATACACTCTAACACACTCACTGCATAGCTCTCTACACACTTCCTTCTGATCCTTTTTGCTCCTCTCACAGCCAAACTCTGCACAAAGATGAGTTACATTTTCAAGGTCACAAAGCATTTCTTGAATAAATAGTCAAAGATAGAGCCAAATTGATATACCTAAAGAATCACCCAATTACTCTCTGGCTAAGAAGGTCACATTGACCAACCAGTAAACAATGCTTAGCCAAACACATAGCCTGAGCAGTTAGCATTCCCAGACAGAGGATGACACTGAAATTCAGGACTACCAATAACAGACAGTTGGCTGAACCTTTAGTGGTAGGAGTATGTGCAGAAAGAAAATTACTACAGGGGGTTATGTCTACCAAAGTTGCTTCAAGTTAGACCTTAAATCAGCAATAAACACCTAGAACTTATCTTTGTTTATTCTCTGCATGGCTATATTCTGTCTTCCCATAGACCAAAATGGCTTCTTGATTAATGGTAGTAGCAACACATATTCACAACATACAGAATGATCATCCCCCAGGACCCCACAGCTATTCTTTTTAGGAAGGCGTAGTCGTGGCACATGAGAAAAATTCCAGACAGAAGCAACTGGTCATTTATAGCCAATAGCCCCCTGGCTTTGCCAAGTAGGGCTCTCCATCTGATGGGTCAGTCTGTTAAATACTGGTTGTCACCTGTTGTATAGTCCCAAGGCCTCTCTAGTGGGATTATGTTGGTGCATTGTAAATAATTGTCCCATGTACTGGTTTAATAAAAATGCTGATTAGCTAAAAACAGACAGGAAGTGTGGGCAGGGCTACCAGACTAAGAAAACTCTGGTAACAGGAAAAACAGAGCAGAGATGCCAGGAGGCACAGAGGGAAGAAGTTGAAATGCTGCTGAGAAAAGGTACTGAGCCCCATGATGAGAGTCATGGGTTGAGTTAAGATTAAGGAGTTAGCAAGTTATATGTCTGGGCCTAAGGTCAATCAGCATAAAATTAATGTAAGCATCTGTATGTGTGTTTCTGTGTTTCTGTGGGTCTGCTTGTCTGCGGGTCTGTGGGACTGCCATTCAAACCTCTGGTCTAGGCCTGAAAGTCCAGGCCAGAAACCTTTTACTACAGCCCTCGGCACAATTCTTTACATAATTATTGTACAACAAAATATACTTTCACATAATGTAATTCCATGAACACAGTTCTACAGTTATTGCTTTGTACAGTTGTCATATAAATCAAAAAGGGCAAGACAAAAGTTATAAAAATGTATTTTTACTGCCTGAGACTTGCCTGTGAAATCATCTTTGCCACGGTTCTTTATTTTTCTTTGTATGCATTCAAATTTCTCTCCTGTGTTCTTTTTTAATCCACTTAAAAAAATATTCACAATTTTCTAAAGTTTTCCCTGATGGATTATGCCTAGATTCCTAGCAGTTGTGAGGCTAAGGCAGAGGGGTCAAGATTTTAACATATATGTAGCTCAACTATATAGCAAGTTATAGGACTTCTAAGGATACAGCCCGAGACTATGTAAAAAGTAATCTCCCCCCCGCCGCCCCATATCCCTGATTTCTGTCAGTATGTTATGTCAGCCCAGTATCTTGAGGTCTCCAGGTTTCTGATGAAACATCTGCTGCTAATCTCACTGGAAATCCCTTGTATATCATGAGTCATATTTGCTTTGCTGTTTTCCAGATTGTTCATTGGTCTGTCTTTAAGATGTCAATATCCTTGAGTTTATTCTCCTTTAAGTTTTTTGAGCCTTTTCAATTTGATATAGTAATATAAATATCCTCATAAAACTGGGGCGTTTCGAGTCATTATTTCTTCCCATATCCTTTCTGCTCCCCTGTCTTTTGTCTTTGTGATTATTTAGGGTACACTGGTCTACTTGATGCCCCACAAAGGTATGTGAAAATCCAAAACCTGCTGTGAAGCCTTTATTTCTACTTATGCCAATAAAGACTATGCATTTTATTAATCTTCTTAACTGCTAATCTTTGCTGATATTATCTGACATTATTGTCATGTCTTAACCCTCCTTCTTCCCCCCATCCCTCTCTTTTCCTCCGTTTTCTCCTCTCTCATGCTCAGAATCAAACCCAGGGCCTCGCGCATGTTAGTCAAACACACTATCATTGAGCAGCAGCAATTAGTTTAATTTTAGTTTTCAGTACCATGAACTCATGTAAGACCCTCTATGATACTGAGCCCCTGCCGCGGATATATATCCTTAGTTCTCGTTTAAACTTGCTACTTTGGGATAATGTCTTGCTAAGTTCACCAGTTTGGCCTTCAATATTCTCTCTAGGCCAGCCTTTAACATAGTAATTCTGCCTCAGCCTATTAAGTAGCCAGGTTGTAGGCGTGTGTGTGTGTGTGTGTGTGTGTGTGTGTGTGTGTGTTGTAGAAGTAGTAGTAATAGATATAGATACTTTTGCTTTCTTAGAGTGGTTTTAGGTTCATAATAAAACTGAACAGACACCACAGCAGCAAATTCTTTTACCCTAGTGCTCTTCACACACACTCCATCATCAACATGCCACAAAGAATGGTAAACATGTTGGAACTCAACGAACCAATAATGATGCATCATTATCACCCACAGTCACACTTTATGTTGAGGTTTCTATGTGGTGTACATCGCCTACTCAGAGTCAAGTACTCAAATGGGGATTGCTTCATACTAGCATATTAGAAGAGGCTCCAGCAGGCCAGATTGAACTAGAATAGAGTTACTTGTGCTAAGTGCCATGTAATCAAATTTAAGGTTGAAATGGGTCAGCTTTGTAGAAAAGGCAGATTACAGCTATCCCAAAGCCACTCTGTTATCCTATGGGGAAAATAACCCTTACACTACCCATCTATTGTTTTGCTTTCTTCAGCCTCTTTCTGTTTATGCCAACCTTTTTGACTCAGCTCATTAGAGCACACACACTCTAATATATATATTATTATATATTATATATAATATATACTGTTGTACACATGAACTCACAGAATTTAGGACATATACATGTATATGTGTGTGTATGTGTATATACATATATTCATGTATATGTATATGCATATGTATATATGTATATATAATTGGGGATTTCTTACAAGCATGTACTGCAATTTGATCAAATTCACCTCTTTTCCCTCTCTCTTCTCCAATTCCTTCTCTAGCTTTCCCATGACTTTCCCCTCTAACTTCAAATGTTCTTTCTTTTATTATTGTTTTTCTTTACACCCTCTGTGTCTGCTTCATGTTATACCCATGTGCATGGATGTTGTGCCATCTGATTGAGCATGGGTAGCTTCTCAGGTCTGCAAATCTGAAGAGCACTGAGGCTCCTTCTTCAGAAGCTACAGCTGCTGAGCTAGATGTGGAACTTTTCCCCCAACCCATGCTGTGATTTTGGCTAGTCTGATCTTGAGCAAGTCTTCTGAATGGGGTCCTAGACTCTGTGAGTTCATGTGTACAACAGGGCTATCATGTCAAACAAATACCCTTTTACTGCAGAAGTCTGCTACCTTTGACTTTCAGAATCTCTCTGTCCCCCTATTCCACAGTGATACATGAGCCTTGGAGGAGAGGGTATGATATAGACATCCCATTTATAGCTGACCACTCCACTGTATCATGTCTTCTGCACCATAACCTGTTGTGGGTCTCTGTGAGAATTGCCAACTACTGGAAAAGAACTTCTTTATTGAGAATTGAGAGATGTGATAATCTATGGGTATAACAATAAGTTACTTAGAGTCATTTTAATACTATTGCTACTTAATAATAAAATTATTAGTATTAGGTTTCCTCCTGGGCTTATGACCTGGCCAGACACGGGTGTTTGTCCTTAAAGCTATTTGGTTACTCCTGTAATGTTTGTAATATCATTGCACCAGTGTGAATACCCTGCCAGCCAGTCAGCATGGTAACATGGGTTGTCGATTGATTTTTGTCCCTCTGCAGCATGCACAATACCTTCAAACACCAGGAAAGCTAGTCACTAGGGATGAAGCTTTCAGATCCATGTCACTTTGATTTTTTTCATGTCTCGTGACTCAAGTATGTGGTGTCTTCAGCATGATGATCTTGCCATTAAGTTTTGTAGGGAAACCAAGAGCAATGCTTAGAACCTGTATTGTTTGTGGGGGTCTGTGGATCCCACTGACTAACAATTCAAACAGCTAACTCATACCTGTGGCTGAAATTTTTATTTAATATCCTATTGTATATAGAAGAAGCATTATTCCCTGTTATGGGTTAACTCCACTTAACTCTTTTTATATATGTGTGTGTTTATCTATGTATGATAGGGAGCTTCTACAGCAATGGGTTTACATACGGCATTTTCAAAGGTCTTTATTGGTGGAGAATGTTATTTTAAGGTGTGTTACTTTTGTTTAATGTTATATTTGTTTAACTCTGCGAAGTTGTGTTACTTGTCTGTTTAAAACACCTGATGGTCTAATAAAGAATCAATGACCAATAGTGAGGCAAGAGAGAGAAATAGGCGGGGCTGGCCTGCAGAAAGGATAAATAGAAGAAGAAATTTGGAAGGAGAGATCAAGAAATGAGAGAAGGAGAAGTATGCCAGAGGCCAGCTGCTCAGCTATACAGCCAGCCATGCAGTAAGAAGGAAAGAAAAGGTATGCAGAAGTAAGAAGAGGAAAAGGCTCAGAGGCAAAGGTAGAAGAAATAATATAATTAAGTTAAGGAAAGCTGGCAAGAAATAAGCCAAGCTAAGGCTGCGCATTCATAATTAAGAATAAGCCTCCATGTGTGGTTTATTTGGGAGTTGAGGGGTGGGCCCCCCAAAAGAATAAAAAGAACAAAACCCAAGATCAACACTTTATAATTAGACATTCCTCCTCTACCCTGCTGTCCCATTTTCCCATCTTTTTTAACCTTCCTCTTTTTAATGTGGAATTGAAACTATTAATATTTGTTATTATTATAACATGTGTGCTAATTGCTGTCATATTGATTTTGTGGTGTTCCTTTGACTTCTTTTGTTCGACTGTCCTGGTATTGTTTATTTGTTCTCTGTGACAGCTGGGCTGTTTTTATCCAGTACATTCATCCTTCCTTCCCATATTCTCTGGAAAGCTGGTATAGTGATCATAACTTCCTATGCTTTTTTTTTTTTTTTATCATGGGAGTTTTTAATTTATCCTTTAGTTTTAGTGGATAGTTTTTCTGGGTATAATAGTTTAATCTGATACATATGCTCTTTCAGATCTTGGAATACATCTTTCCAGCCCATTCTGGATTAAACCATTTTTGTCAAATAATCAGAAATTATTCTGATGATCTCGCCTTTGTGAGTGACTTGACCTTCTTTTCTTGTAGCTTTTAATGTCCTTTCTTTGTTTGAGTTCAGTGTTTTTACTATAATATGTCATGAAGAATTTCTTTTCTCATTATTTTTATTTGTAGTTCTGTGTGTCACTCACACCTGGATGGGCATCTATTTCCCTATATTTTACTTAAAATGTATTCTATGCTTGGGGTGGCATTTCCCTGTTATTCTCATAAACTCAGATTTAGGTCTTTACATGATGTCCCAAAGCTTTAGTGATATATTTTTTTCTACTCTGTCTTCTTCTAGCTCTGAAGCTTTATTTTTCAGATTATCTATTCCATTGATAAAGTTTTTTTTTCTTTTTACTGAGGCTTTATTGGCTTTTTAAGCTTTTAATTTTCAGCATTATTTCAGGCTTTTTTCTTCAATGATTCTCTTTATTAAATTCTGCTTCACATCTTGTATTGACTTACTTATTCATTCATCTTTGTATCTTTTTTGAGTTGTTTGAACACAGTTATTAAAATTTTTTTAAAAATTCTTTGTTGGAAAGTTCTTTGAAAAATGGAGTCTGTTACTACGGGATTAGTCGTTTTTAAGTGAGACATTTCTTGGATTAGCACATTGACTCTGGTTTTGTGTAGGAGTTAGTTGGTTGTGTGGGAGTGTGGACCTGAGGCTGGTGGTCTGGGACTACTTACTTCTTAGTGCCAAGAGCTAGGGGAACCATGGAGGTGCAGGCAGGGGATTTGTGGTTGGAGATGCCTTCCTAGTAGGCTCTGAAAGCTAGATACCAGGAAGTATAGTCCAAGTAGTCAGGGCCTGGTGGGCCCTTACCTTCTGACAGTGGGAACTGAGATGGCTGAGATGCATGACTCAAGTGCCATTCTATTTTATAATATGAGTTGTTCCTTAATTTTACAATTGCAAACAAAAGTCAATCAGCTCTTTGAGCGGAATTTATCTTGTGCTTTGATAGCTGCATTTCTTTTTTAATTCTATTCATTTGCCTCAAATTCAGAAATAATAGCAATCACAAATTACTATCTTTCAGTATAAGGATTTAAAAATAATTTCAGTATAAACTTATTCTTGTACAAGTGTTTACTATATTTTTGTAGAATTAGAAAGTGTATGTTACTACATTATGTATAACTTTTTGTTTTGCTCAACTGTATAGTTCTAAGTGCTTCTATATTAATGAGGCCCAATTTGTTAATTTTCATTGTAGAATAAGCCCCATTCAGTTTCTGGTTAATGAGCATTCATTTATTTCCAAGCCTTTGTTCTTGTAAGCAATAGTGCTAAGATTATTCTTATGTAGATATTCTGGGGTGTGAGCAAGTGTCTGCAGAAGTCTAGACAGTGTAACTCCAACATTTTAAAGTTGAATACATTAAGTATCACCCACTTTCTTTATCATGTACTGGCACCAAATCTCCCTTCTAGAAAGTATATGTAAATCGAATTATTTCACATTCTCATCAATCTTTGAGGTCATCTAACTTCAAAATGTCTGCACCCTAATAATTACAAAGTTATTCCTTGTTAGTATTTTCATTTGAATTTACTAATACAATCTTCTAGCTTTGGGGATGAACCTCTTTTTTATAATTTTGTTGGTTATCCAGGGTTTCTCTTGCTTTTTATATTCTTTGCCCCCCTTTTAATTCAGCTTTATCTTCCTCATTAGTTTATAGGAATGCTTTATGTCTCCTGAATCCAAATTCTTTACTGAGCATGTGCCTTCCCCCAATTTGCAACTTGATTATGGTTGTGTTTGCAGAAGCCTTTAATTATTCCGTAGCAAAAATAGCAACACAGATTTAGGGTTGTATCCTGTTTAAGAAATCTTTCCCTCTTCAACCTACAGACAATCTTCTCTGCTTCATTATTTGACCTGTTACTGATTTTTATTTTTAGTGTGAGGTAAAGGGCTCATTTCGTCTTAACTCAAATTCATGAACAATGTCTGAATCCATCTATTGACTGCTTCTTCCTTTCCTCTCTCATAATGTTTTTTGTCTTCAGCCTTGTGAGACTGTGCTAAACTGAGATCTATAATGACAGGAAGCTTGCTCTGCTTTGGTCACCCACATACCCCATGCACCGGGGACAATGCCTAGACACAGAAGTGATTAACATTGACTAGTAAATTAATAAAAATGTAGATGGAATCTCTGGTATAAGACATAAGCAACCATGGCTTCTAGGGCATTTAAATGTGTTCAGCAGTCTTTCTTTATTCTCAGATGGAATCGGGTCTCTGAAGGGTCACAGATACCTTAGGCTTCTTCATCTGAGAGCAATAGCCACAGAGTGCCATCTGTTCTACTGAAAAAAAAAACTGTCCCATTTAATTAATAGTTCTTGCAAAATTCATTATATAGGCTTTTGCAGTAATATCCGGGTCTAAGGCAAGGATAAAGGATGAAATTCCATTGGTCAAGTATACCTAGTACATCTCACACTTCCTCTTCCCTTTCTTTTTCTCTTTTCTTTCTTTTACCTTAAATCTCTCTCTCTGTCTCTCTCTCTCTCTCTCTCTCTCTGTGTGTGTGTGTGTGTGTGTGTGTTTATATGTGTGCATGTGCATGCTCACAGTACATGTGGAGATCGTAAGACTACTTTGGGTATCTGTCCTCAGGCATCTTCTATCTTTTGTTTCATATAGAATCTCTAATTGGCCTGGAATTTTGTCACATAGGCCAGGATAGCTGATGCACAAGGTTCCAGGAAAGTTCCAATCTGGACATGTCTGTTTGGGGTTATAGATGGACTCCACTATACCTAGATTTTTAAATATACATATATATGTATCTATATGTACACGTATACATATATATTAGTTTTTAAAATCAAAATATGATTACATTGTTTTTCCTCTTCCTGTTCCTCCCTCCAAGCCCTCTCTCAAAATCATGGCCTCTTCTTTGTATGTGTGTGTGTGTGTGTATGTGTGTGTGTGTGTGTTCCTAGATATTTAAATACATTATTTTCATTCCAAGAAATATATATATAGGTATAATATATAATTGTTGTTAAATAGAATGCCAGAATATGCATGCCACTTTTGCACAGTAGGACTATCATTCCATGCTGCTCATTGTCATAGTTCATAGTTGTTGTAGCTGGGTGGGACTACTGTTTTCTCTCTTCGCTTGGAAGTTTCCATGGCACCTCCTAGCACCATGAAAGCTAGTCTTTAGGAAGGAGGCTTTCAGGTCAGAACCAGCTTTGATCTTTCAGGTCCTGTGTTCAAAATGCTGGTATCTTCAACAATAAGGATTGCCTTTCTTCTGGGAGGCAGCCAAAGGTCACAGCAACCACTTACAATGTTAAGGATCTTGTGGACTGTCCTAACCAACAACTCAAAAGGCTTCCCTTATGGCTGGTATTTGAAGTTTTGCTTAGGTAGTCTATGGCTCTTGAGGGAGATGTTGTCAGCCCAGGTGAAATGTTTTTGCTTACAATACGCTTGTCTATGTATACACATCAATTTATATATTTTATATGTAATTTTAGCTTAATACATGATAGCATGATTCCTTAAGACTTTTCAGATATCCAAACTGTTATTTCACCCTCCTCCCATTCTTTTTTAAAAAATTTATTTACTTATTATGTATCCAGTATACAGAAGAGGGTACCAGATGTCATCATAGATGGGTATGAGCCACCATGTGGTTGCTGGGAATTGAACTCAGGACCTTTGGAAGAACAGTCAGTGCTCTTAACCTCTGAGCCATCTTCCAGTCCCCCATTTTCTACTGACGTCCTTGCATTCTCTTAATTGAAGCCTCCTTTTGGTTTTTCACATTGTACCTGCCATTCCCTTCTCCTGTCTCCATCCTCCACAGTTGTTGAACTTTCCTGGTTTCTGTGACTAATCAAACTCATGCATTCATCTCTGAAGACTTGGAGTTAGGAACCACAGATTACAGAGAACATGTGACATTTTACTTCCTGGGTATAGGTTACTTTACTCAATATAATAATTTATAGTTCTATCAATTTGCCTAAAAGTTTATACTTCATTTTTATTTGCAGCTGTATGGTATTCCGGAATGTATATACACCATATTTTCATTATCCAGTTATTAGCTGAAGGACATTTATGTGGTTTCCACTTTTTAGCTATTGTGAATAGCTCAGTAATAAACATAGCTGACCAAGTATCTGTGGCGTAGGATCAAGAAGTGGTCTAGCTGGATTATATGGTATATTTATTTTTTACTGTTTGAAGGTTCTCCACACTGATTTCCATACTGGCTGGACCACTTTGCTATCTTAGCAACAATGAATAAATGTTTCCTCTCTAACATCTTCTCCTCATTTGTTGTCAGGTTTTCTGCTGAGACAAAATCTCAGTTGTTTTAATTTGCATTTCTCTAATTATAACGGATGATGAACAGGCTTTTTTGAGGTTTTTTTTCTTAGTCATTTCTCATTTCTTTCATTGAAAACTTTCTGTTTAGATCCATAGCCTACTTTTTGAATGTGTCTTTTGACTTTTATAACTCTTGTTTTTTAAATTCTTTATATGTTCTGGACATTAATCCTCTATCAGATGAATTGCTGGTGAAAAATTGTCCCACTCTGTGGGGGTCTCTTTACACGGTGATTGTTTCTTTCCACATGGGTTCAAATGTTTTAGTTTTATGAAGTCTTGCCTGTCAGTTGTTGGTCTTAATTCTTAGATAAAAGAGTCCTATCTAGAAAGTCTTTGCTTAACATATATCATGAACAGGGCTTACTTTTCTTCTAGGAGTTTCAGTGCTTCAGATCTCATGTTTAGATCCATTTGGATTTAGTTTTAGTGTAAGGTGATAGTTATGAATCTAGTTTACCTTTTTCCTGCATATGAACACCCAGTTTTCCTAGCATCATTTGTTGAAGATGCTTTCTTTTCTCCAAGGTATGTTTTTGGCATCATTGTCAAATATTAAATGGGTGAAGTTATACGTACTCATGTTTGATTCCTGGTTTTGTTCTATTGACCTACATGTCTGATTTTTTGTTTGTTTATTTAGTCTTGTTTGTTTGTTTTTTTTTTTTGCCAGTATCATGTTGTTTTTTTAAACACTATGGCTCTGTAATATATCTTGAGGTATGGAATTGTAATCCACTGAGCATTGTTGTTTTTGTTTAAGATTATTTTGGCTATCTGGAGTCTATTGTGGCTTCATATAAATTTTTGAATACTTTTTTCTATATCCATGAAAAATGAGAATGGGATTTTGATTGGAATTGCTTTCAGTCTTTGCCATGCGCAACCTCGCCAGCAAGAAAGACGCAACACTGGATCCTTCTCTCTGCAGTTTATTCAGGCCTTTTATTATCTTCTTGTCTTTCACTCACTCGCTCATTCTCTCACTCACTCACTCACTCACTCACTCACTCACTCACATTCTCAGACGAACAACGAACGACCCCGGGGGGAAGTCCGCTCGTGGCTAAATACCCTCTGGGCCTCCAATTCCGGTAAGCCACGTGGACATCGCCCATAGGTCCTAGGATGCAGAAGCAAGCCACCATCCTTGCCTACAGCCATTAAGGAGTTGTTTACTCCCAAGAGCACTCACCGTCAGAAAGGGTGGAAGGCGGAAACCAGCACCACTTTTAGGGCGTGGTACAACGCAGCTCTCCACAAGTCTTTAAATGGCTTTTGGTGGAATGGCCATTTTCATACCATTAATTTTATTAATCCATTAGCACAGGATGCCTTTCTATTTCTAGTGTCTTTCTCCATCTCTTTCTCTAGAGGTTTCAAGTTTTCACTGTAGAGATATTTCACCTTCTTTGTTAAGTTTGTTCCCAGATATTTTATTTTGGGAGAGTTATTGTGGACGGGTATGTGTCTATGATCTCTGTCTCTCTCTCAGTGTGTATGTGTGTTGGTGTATAGTAGAACTATTGATTTTTGTAAGTTCATTCTGTCCCCTACTACTTTACAGAAATTGTTGATAATTTTTACTTTCCCTGGTAGAACTATTTTGTGAATCTCTTATGTGGCTTTTATATCATCTACAAATAGGGGTAATATGACTTCTTTTTCTATTTGTACCTTTGTAATTCCATTCATCTTTTTGCTCCAGCTAGTGAGTGCATTGTACACAAGATTGGAAGGGAGTAGAGATAGTGGGCATGATTGTTTCATTGCTGATTTTGTTGAGATTGCTTCAAAATTTAATTCATTTGGGATGATGTTGGCTGTGAGTTTTTTGTGTATAGCTTTTATTATGTTGAGTTATGTCCCTTCTAGTCATATTCCCTTTAGGACAGTTGTTCTCAGCCTTCTTAACCCTGTGACCCTTTGATATAGTTCCTCATGTTGTGGTGACCTCCATCTGTAAAGTTATTTTTGATGCTCCTTCATAACTGATTTTTGATGCTACTAAGAATTGAAATGTAAACATCAGATATTTAGGTTATCTGATATGAGATCTCTGTGAAAGGATCATTCAACCTCACCCCAACCTCAGGGTTGCAACATACAAGTTGAGAACCACTGCTCTAGGACTTTCATCACGCAGGCATAGACCTAGCTTTTGTATAGGTTATGTCATTATGCTTTCATGCTTGTGAGACAAGTGCTCTACCTGCTGAGCCCTCTCCAGAGTCCTCTTTGCTTTTGCAATGGACTATAGCTACAGAGATTATTTTAAAAGAAGGTGGTTAGCAGGTGGTGTTGGGGGAACTGCAGCATCCTCAACAGTATTCAAGTTCCTTTATGGGACTTTTCAGAAGTATTATCTTCTATGACTTCATTTAATTTCAGAGTAAAAGAGCTTGAATTTTAATTTTTATTGAAAATGACTTGTTATGGGCTTCTGTGATTGGAGTAAACTGTCCTGGGAAGATTTATTAGTTTCTTTTTTATTGTTCTGATCAAACACTTGAAAAAAGGTAACTTAAGGGAGGAAGGGCTTATTTTGTCTCATGTTGGAGTGCACAGTCCATCACAATAGGGAAGGCACTGCAGTGGACAGCCCATCACAGCAGGGAAGGCACTGCAGTGCACAGTCCATCACAGCAGGGAAGGCACTGCAGTGCATAGTCCATCACAGCAGGGAAGGCACTGCAGTGGACAGCCCATCACAGCAGGGAAGGCACTGCAGTGCATAGTCCATCACAGCAGGGAAGGCACTGCAGTGGACAGCCCATCACAGCAGGGGAACACGGCAGTGCACAGTCCATCACAGCAGGGAAGGCACTGCAGTGCACAGCCCATCACAGCAGGGAAGGCACTGCAGTGCACAGCCCATCACAGCAGGGAAGGCACTGCAGTGCACAGCCCCTCACAGCAGGGAAGGCACTGCAGTGCATAGTCCATCACAGCAGGGGAACACTGCAGTGCACAGCCCATCACAGCAGGGAAGGCACTGCAGTGGGAGTACATTGACTATGACAAACCAGAGCCTGAGTCTATTTTCTCATGTCTAGTAGAACAGGAATCATACAGGCCTGAAGGCAGACAGAGCTGGGTTATGAATCTCAAGATTCCTCTCCTGCTCTATCTACCCCATAGGACCCACTTTCTCCCAGCTGTGGATCTATTCCTTAAATCTGTCACAGCCTTCCAAAATAGCTCCACTGACTGAAGACCAAGTGTTCTGACACACTAGCCTGTTGAGGAAAACACTTTCCAATCAAACCAGCATAGAAACAGCAGCAGTGTTAGTTTTATATATACCACATGCCATTAAGAAGAACCTAGAACAAGCATTTTAGCACCTCAGAAAGTCTCACTTTAATGAAACCATTCTACCTATTGAGATCATTGCTATAATGTCACAGAAATCAACATCTCAGGATAAGATGGTGTCCGTCTAGTGGTGTATTAGTGTAAATGGAACTTTTACACTAATACACAGGGAAGTTCGTTTGCTTCTCCTAGGTGCATGCATACACACACACATACACACACACACATTGTGTCATAAAATGAGGTACTTTCCAATACAGATCAAACTGCTGCTGCTCTGGTCACACCTGATAATGTACCTGTGCAATAGGCCACTAATGAACAGAAATTGCAAAGGTGTCCCCTGTCCTGTTCCAAGGCAAGTGACCATTTATAACAATCATTTACAAGTTTTTAGGTCAATAATTAAGATGTGTCTATCCTTGAAGGAAATGACATCATTTGATCTTCTTCCAGTTTTCCCTGGCAGGAATTTTTACTTCTCTCTGACAGGAAAACTGAGTTCCTCTGTGGTAAGACCTTCATAATTCTTCACTCCTTTCTTACTCTTATGGAGGATATATCAGAGATTCCCCCCTCCCCATCCTCAAATCTTTTTTAACTCCTTGGCCTCTCCTGTCTAAACACTTACAATGAGTGTAGTAAAGCTTCGTGTTTCTCTCAATTAACTGAAAGGTCTTTGAGAGTTGGGATTTAGCTTCATTTCACCTGACAAACATGGGCCCAGCGAGTTCCTAGAGCTGAAGGGAGCCCAGTGTGTGAAGTGGAATGAGGCAGAAGCATGGTGCAGTCTACTGGCTGCTTGTGGCACCACATCAATTTTCTGTCACCTACACACGCAGTCTGTGATGAATCAGTTTCCTTTCTTTTCAGTTTGCCCATGGACTCTTTCATTTTTGTTTGTTTTTATCTGTCTCCAGATTTCAAATGTTTATAGGAACGAGTAGAGTAGGCATAAATGTCACTTTTAAAGAATGACAATTTATTTAGGTCTCCCTGGCCTGGTCTGAGTCACTGGCTGCGAGTGTCAGAACAATTTGTAACATTAAGTAAGTGCTAAATTCCAAGTCATGACTGGGAGGGCATGGTGAACGCTGTACACTTGCCAGTGCATCAGAACTGGTGCATCGAGCTAGGTTCAATATCAGAGTTAGGGCCTGATAACCAGGTTATTGGAATGCAGTGGATGCTGAGGGTAGCTTGCAAACCCAACTCAATGACTTAACACTGCTCCTCATTACTGTGAGGGCAATGTTGTCTTCAAGTAGTGATATCTTTTGAAAAAATGGGCAGCTAGCTGTAAGACACATCAATATACAGGTTGCTGAAAAGGGAACTGTAAATAGGATGACATTTAGTCTTATTCTTTTTTTTTTCTTTGCTGATGTGATATTCTCTTTGATGGATTGTATTTCTGGGAAAAAGAAGGTTTGGGATAAGTAGCACATTCTTTCAATTTGAAACTATGAAATACGTTAAGAGCTCCTAGGGACTTGCCTGAGTGATCAGGTCTGGGAGCTTTGTCTGTCTATAAGGCATACATTAGCATCTCTGCAAGAGTGGATTGGTCCTTGGAGCCTACAGGAAGCCAATGTTGACAGCAGCGCTTAAATCAGTGTGCTGTTCTTTACCGCAGGCCCTCTTGCCTTGTAGAAACATCATGGCAATGGCTAGTATACACTCCCCACGCCAACTGTAAGATTACATTTTCCAGGTGAATAGACCTGAAAGCCCTCAGAAAATACAATGACCCTGAGAGAAATTATGTAGCCCAGTCTAGAGACCTAGTCCAAATAATTATACCATACTAGTACTCAGCTAGCCAACTCCCATCTCTGGAGTCATTTGCTAGGCAGGAAGCACCTTGTTTTATAAAGTGGTATATTGTGGTTCCCTCCCCACATATTGCGTTAGGTGGATTTTAGGGGCTGGGCCTGACAAGGTCTTTTTTTTTTCATCCTTCCTTCTTTCCCTCCTTCCTTCCTTCCTTCCTTCCTTCCTTCCTTCCTTCCTTCCTTCCTTTCTGCCTTCCCTCCCTCCTTTGTTCTCTTTGCCATTCTGGCAAGATGCTCATCTAACATAAACCATCTCACTTTGAAGAAAGGTTGTGAACACTTACCACATGTCATCTTTCTGTCCTTCCTTCCTAATTTATAGAGTCAAGAGTCTTAGAAAAATCAGCTTCCTGTGATAAGTGCTGACTCTTCCTTTTTGAGGGCAAGCAGTGTCTTGGTTTTTGCTTACCTGGCTACGCCATCATTTTTAATGCTCTAGTCGCTCTTTCAAATGCCTCAGGGAAGTAAGCTGGCAGTGGGCATGAGCAGAGGAAGAAATTTATAGAAATGTTTGCTTGGCTCTATTATTTATGAACATATTGGGGGAATTTATTATCCTCCCAATAGATGGACAGTTTCAACATCTTAAAACTGTCATTTTGATATTTTGTTGTAAGCAACAAGCTTATATTAGAATTTTGTAAACAAAACATTGTAAAAGCTCTAAAATGATACATTACTAAGCATAGCACTAATTTACTGATATGACTGAACTATATACTCCTCATAAAACATAGCAAAATCATAGGATTTTTAGCCTGGCTGATAAAAATCATTTCTGTTCAATACTAATTCCTTTAAATTTCCAATTATGCATCTGTGTGTGAGTTTGTGCACTTTATTGAGGGTGCCCTCTGAGGCCAAAGACATCAGAATTCTTGGAGCTGAAGTTATAGGTTGTTGCGAGTCACCCAAGGGCACACTGCAAATGCAATACATGCTCTTAACTGCTGTCATTTCTCTGGTCCCCTAATACATTTAAAAACACCCCTGACACTTTACCCAAACAGTTGTTTAGTTTGCACAGATAAATGCTAATTAGTTTTCAAGGAGATGTGGGTCCTTACTCAAATGGTTTGGGGTACCATTTGGTACTTCAGCCTAGTTTATCCATTTGGATATGGTTTAATATTGTAGAGCTCCCCAAGTTGGGCAGACACCCTTAGTGTGCTTACTATAAGAAGAATATTCCATGCCATGGGATACAGTTGTGCAAAAAGGAAAAAAATGCTCTCAAAGTAACTTTATGTATATCACTGGATATATAACTTACTGCTATAGGTGCCTTATTTGCTCTCAAATAACTGTGTGCAAGGTACTAACAATACCATTTTAGACATAAGAGAATAAAGCTAAAAGAGATGAATACTTGATTGAAGAATAGAAAGATGAGAAGCAAACAGCTCCAAACCACACTCTTCTTAAGCCAAAGCACTCATCCTCTGCTTGCTGGAGTCTTCTGGATCAGTTCCTAAGGTGAGATGGCCCTACTGTCCCGAATGCTCACTGCCTTGCCTTAAGAGTTCATTTCTGGTGACAAGCCAGCTACTGTACCACATTCCTCAGGATTTAAGTTGAGAGTTCAGTAGGGACAAAAAAGAAAAAGACACTTTTAGAAAGGTCTCTAAGGCTATATTACTTAAGAATTTATGTGTTGAATTCATTATTTTTTCCACTGAGCTGAAAGCTTTGATGTCTCTACTATTACTATGAATTTTCTAGGTTAAGAAAATACTTAAAGCAACTCTCAGTGCAACCTCAGGTACTACAAATAATTTGAACATCCCCCATGAGGCGGAATTCATCACAAGTGTAATCATTTCAACCTTCTAATTTAGTAGTGAAAGCATGAGCTCGGCCAGCCTGTGAACTAACCTGGTCCTTGGTTTGGGGGTGTGACTATTCTGTCCAGGATGGTTCTCAGCAACTCCTGTTCCAATGACTCAACTGCCCTATGAGCTGACCTCAGATGGACAGTGTCCCATGTAGAACTTGTCTGTGACACATTATATCGGATGCCATCTCTTCTCCTCATGCATTCACATTTGTGTTGTAGCCTCTGAGCTGCCCTTCAGAAAGGAGACTGACAGTGCATGAAGGCATGTTGGTTGAGAAGCAGGGGGTGACATCCAAAGGACAATAAGCAAGTAGTAGATGCTCAGGGATATTTTATGCTTTCTTACAGGAAAGAATATGAAGCATGTTTACTCCAATGTAAAGCAGAGAGCTCTGCCTATTTTTCCTGCAGAGCTATCTGTGTGGAGTTCACCATGCTGGCAGCTGCTACACATTCATTTTTAATGCAAGCCTTAAATAAGGATGATTAGTTTTGGCTGCAAGTTATAACGAGCTTTTAAAATTTATAACTTTCAGATGTTAACTTTTTATTTATTGATCATGTGGTACCCAGAACTGAGCTCAGGGCCTTGCATGTATCAGGCAGGTATTGAACCACTGAGCCACAACCCCAGTTCTCAATGCAAGTTTTTGTTTTGTTTTGTTTTAAATCCTACTTTGTTTTCTTAAATATTCTTCTTCTTCCCCATTCTCTAGTCCAAACTCTAGCATCCAAATAGTCTTGGAACTTAGAAATAAAAGTAAAAGACTCTAAATAAGAATATAAATGTAGAGGCAATGAGATGGAAATGATTTGATTTCCAAGTTCGGTGTGGTGTCCACAGATTAACTCTGCAGTATGACTTTGCTATATATCAGATGCCTTGGTGTTCAGAGTGTTAAACTCCTGTTTAGACTTTCTCCACTTTAGGCTGTGAACAACTCTAAGTCAACCTTCAAGAAATGTATTCTGAAGTAATCTAATAATGTGATGTAACACAGCAGGTGATACAGGGCATTTTAAAGAGAAACATGAGGATAAACTTTCGTGGATTTGGTTTTGAGAAGTCATTGGGTCACTTTGTCTTGTCCAAATCTTTATGGTTGCACTCAGTCCTACATCTGTAGCAAGTCTCCTGAAAATTCAGTATTTCTAAGAAATCTTTAACTGGTGTTCGGGGTCACAAGTTAGAAAAGAAATGTTAAGCAGTTATACATACATATATATATATCTAAAATTTCAGCACTGACTGTTATTTTGCTATTAATCAATATTTTCTAGAAATTTCTAGATACTAGAAATCAATACCATAGTTGATTGGATGTGTTACAGTTACTTCCTTTACATCATGATGTCAAATTGGTACCATGGGATACTGTAGTCAGAAGTTTTCTGACCAGCCAGGCCTGTATTCCAGAAGAATCTTTCCCGCCCACTCCCACAGCCTCTCACCAGGAAGGCCACAAGTTATCACCTTAGCAGCTGCACATAGAAACACTGTGGACCTAAACCGGGAATGCACCATCAGAACACTTGGACCACACTGTTCTAAGCCCACTAATAGCTGTTTTACTAAAACACAGCATTTCACAGCAGTTGTTTGTCAAATAACGTAGCATGTTTTCCTTACTCTAATAGCTTCTTTAAGGAGACTTTCCACCATGTTTCCCCACGGATGTTGGAAATAATGTCTGCATTTCCCCTAGCTTGTATTCTAGTTGTCAGAAAGTCAAAACACAAACAGTAGCTGAACAGACTCAGTTACATCTTAACATGGTAATTGTTAAAGCAATTCGTAGGAGAACACCAACAACAAAAAAAAAATCACACAAGAAGTTATTATTATGCATATGCATTTTTAATGCCTGATTCTCTGTATAACCTTAAATTACAATGCAGGTTAAATTTCCCTTGCTGATTTATACGCATAATGTAAACTCTAGACACAGTTAATGATATTGCAACGTAAAACAGTTCCGGAGCAGACTAAAGACCTTGCTTAGCACTGCAAAGCTCTGGGTTCATTTCAATGTGATCATTGAGGCACTATGCAGAGATTATGCATTTATTGTATTTTTTTCATGAATACATGAATGAATAATAAGTTCAACAAACAAGAGTTTCCTACTGGGAATGTCAAACAAATCATTCTGCAAAGTACTCTGAATTTCAATCAATCAGTCTCCACAGCCCTTGCCCCACAGCTTCCTTCGGCTTCGGCAGAGTCAGCACTTGGAATCAGTGCAGTTTTGGGTGGGAAGTACAGGTTAATGGAGCAGAGTATCCTCAGTCTCCTTTCCCTAGCAGGTTTTCTTGCAGGGCTCATCCTGGTGTCCTCTGTCAGTAAAGATCTAGTGAATTGGTGAGCCATATTCTCACAGTTTTGCTTTAGCTACATCCTCTCTGATCCCCAGAATCTGGGATCCAGGAACTCTAGCAGACGGCCAATGGAGAAAAAGTGTTCACTGGATATGAATGAATTGATCAGCGAAACATCAGGAAACAGGGCCACAGGTTTAACTCTTGCAACCCTGGATGAATGGTTTAAACTAGGCAGTGTGAAGACATTGGTACAAGATTCAAGGTGGACACTGGAGTCTTGATCTGAGTTGACTTTAGCCTTTGCCATAGAGCATCACTGATCTCATCTCAGGAGTTCACTATCGGCATTATATGCAGTTTTGATCTGCATCAAAGGAGGGAAAGATGAGCCTGGTAGGGACAGGCAGTTCTTCATTTAGAGTTGTGTATGCAAATGTAGTTTTGGGACAAGTAACTTTTTGAAAGAAGCTATTTCTTCCTCCCACTTCTACCTACTTTGTGACCTGAGGCAAATTCTAGTGCTGAAGCTCCCTGGTGAGAGATGCCTGTTTGTGGTACATTGTCTATAGCTGGAGGCAGCTTGCTTGGTCTGAAATTGGCCCACCTACCAAGAGTACTTGCTATTCATCACCTACCAAATCAATGAATATGTAACAAATTTTGAGTGAATTCCAGAAGCTGTGATAATCAGATTTCTACTTCAGTATGAATGAACGTCCGAACTCCCCCGACCAATTAAGTGTTACTGAACAATGCAGTTGCTTATGTTTTATTTACAGCCTCCAAAAGAAGAACATTATTCTTTATTAGCTCTAATTAGACCCTCCTGGGACAGAACCTATCTTATATCTGCTGTTGCTTGTCAGTTTTTGTTGTATGTAGCACAGTGGTTATTTAATAAAACCTGGCTGTTTCTCCTTTCAATTCTTAAACATTTAATGGAAAAAAGTACTATAAGCTGCAAATTTATCAAGGTTTGTTACAAAGATGTCCTTCCACTATGGGCGTGATATGAATAGATAATATATTTTATTTCATTTTCTATAGCTAGAAGTGGCTGGATAAAATGTGACAGTTGTTTTGAGCCTTGGGGACAAACCTAGGCTTATCCTTTTGTGGCTGGGAGTGATTCCGGTTGAAATGGGCTCTCAAATTCCTCCAGCGGGAATGCTCGTCCTGGCAATGGGTAGATCAATGATGATGCCACTGTGAGTCTCACTTTTCTCGCTTGTAAAATGTAAAGCCATATAGATCGCTTCCAAAGACTCCTTGATGATGCAGCCTAGATTTTAGTGCACAAAGTCTGCAAGAGGTTGAAGTCCTTGGCAAATTTCTTAAGCTGCCCATGTCTAGGGGACCTCTCCTAAGAAAAGACAATTATGAGGATTAAAGAAATTTAAAAACTCAAATATTTGAGTTGCCCAGTTGTGATGGCTAATCTTTATACTGCCAACTTGATAGAACTTAGAACCAACTGCAAACACATCTCCAGGTCTTTTTGAGGGGAGAGGATTTAACTCAGAACAGAATACTCACCTTGAATGTGTATGGAACCTTTGCATGGACTCAAGTTCCAGACTGAATAAAAAAAGTGAACTGACAGCCAGCATTCCCCTTTTTCTGTTTCGGGACTGTGGAAGCCACGTGACCAGCTGCATATTTAGTTCTCTTCTTGCCATAACTTCCTGCCCTGATTGACCACATCCTTCACACTGTAACCCCAAACTAATCCTTCCTTAAGTCGCTCCTTGTCATAAATTTGCTCAAGCACTTGGAAAAAGAACATACAAGGGAATTCCTGCAAGCAAGTTGCTGATTTGAACTCTCATGGTTTCAGCTGTGTCTCTTATGTATTGAGTAGTTAATATGATTTGTGTCTTTTAAAAATATAACAACAAATATATGGCAAGCACACTGTAATTACCTACGCTTTACAAATGTGGAAAATGAGTTCTAGTGTTGAGATCATTGTGTCTGTTGCTGGTCAGCTACAGAATGGGAATCTAAGTCCAGAACCGTACCAACATTAAATTTCACCCCCTTCTCTCTCTGGAGGGCTCTTTTGGGAGCAGACCAGCCTGCAGTGTTTTTGGATGACAGAGGAAGAAGGGAGAAGGATTCTTTTTAAATATGTTCATGCATGTGTGCACACGTGCACATGTTCATGTGTGTGTATGTATGTGTATTGAGGTTGATATCAGGATAATTTATTTATCACTCTCATTTTTTAAAGACATTAAATTTTTTTTAAAGCAATTTGTTATTTGGTGCATATATGTGTGGTCTAGATGCACAAGCGTGAGTGTGTACATGTTTGCATGGAAGCCACAAGAGGGTTTTGGGTGCCCTCCTCTGTAGCTCTCTGCCTTATTCCTTTGAGGCAGGGTCTCTCCCTAACCTGGAGCTTAGCTTCAAGTTACTTATTTCCTGTCACTTTTGCCACTGACATTGACACTTGGCTTCACATTTATCCCATTTTATCAGAGTGAATCCCCCTTTCACACGAATCCCTCATGCAGCCTTGATTCTGAATCCATGACTGGTTCGGGTTGGTGATATTGTGACATTCCTCTTGTTGTCCCCCGGTTACCCTTACTGCACTGTTACCTTTCACTGGGCTTCTCTTTACTTCTTTGTGGTCTGCTTCCTGAGAACAAAGGGGAGAGCAGCTACCTCCCTCTGACTCCCATAGAGTGCTCAGAATTTCCTGTGTTCCAAGGCCTCTTTATAGTTTGTGTGTGTGTGAGCTCACATGCTCATGTTCCAGAGAGCCAGAGGCCGTCTAGTTCTTTCATTAGACCACCCACCAGCACATCCTTAATGCCTCCAATAAGCTATTGTGACCAAAACATTTATTTCTGACCCAGAACTCCAGCAAGCTCTGAATTCTGGTAACAAGAGAAAACCTTGGCAGATTGTCTTTCTTATACATAATCCCTTTACGCCTATATCTTTGAAGTCCATATTTGATGTCTCCGAGGGGTGCCTTACTCTCTGACAGGCAGACCGTGCAGCTGCTACTGTTAGGAAGCTGACTGACAAATTCAAAGATTTTGTTATAGTATTAATTTTAAATAATATTCTGCATTCGATAAAACTGTTATAGAGAGGTGATTAGCAGCTGAAACACAATTAGATTATCTAAACTGGGTTGATATTTGCATCTGTAAACCAAATAGACCTGATATTTTACTCTGTCCGAGCTACAGAGTAAAGAAGAAATTTATTTCTTTGTCGGAAATTACAACAGATGTTTATCTCCCTCTGCAGTCTTTCCCGTTTTCCGTGTTACTTACTGCTATTTGGTGAGGTCCTTGTGTGTTTGATATCCAGAAGGAGGCATATATGTTAGCATAGTGGGAAGCTAATGGACAGGGTATTATTTTAGCTTTTGGCTATTGGGATCAGTATTAGAAGGCTCAGTTGCGGGTCGGTTGGCCCATACGCAAAAGCAGAACACCATGGTGTTATGAATGGGTGTTAGTGTGGGCGTGGCTGCAACATGGCGTGCAGCCACGCCCCTGCCTGCTTGCATGCCAGGGGTGTGTCTACATAGTCACCCTTTAAAAAGCCCCAACCACATGGCAGACTCTCTTTCTCTGCTCTCTTTCTCCTTCTCTGCTCGTGCTCCCCCCTTACTCCCCCGTCTCTCTTCCCCTCCCCCACCCGTTTCTTCAATAAACTTAACATGGCTCCTTGGCAGCGTGCTAGTGTGTTTTATCCTTCCATGTGCAAAACACTAACAGTGGGGAGTACCCTCCTTACTTTGTGGTTGACAAGAAGCAGAAATAGAATGTGCTGGTTTGGATGAAAATGGCTGCCATAGGCTCATAGGCACTATTAGGAGGTTTGCGCTTGTTGGAGGAAGTGTGTCACTGGGGGTGGGTTTTAAGGTTTCAGATGTTCAAACCAGGCCCAGTGTCTCTCCTTATTTCTGTTTCCTGTGAATCCAGATGTAGAACTCTCAGCTTCCTCTCCAGCACCATGTCTGCCTGGCCCCTGCCATACTTCTTGCCGTGGTGACAACAGACTAAACCTCTGAACTGTAAGCCAGCTGCCATGAAATGTTTCCCTTTATACGAGTTTTCATGGTCATGGAATCTCTTTACAGCAATAGAAACCATTACTAAGACAGAGGGTTGAGACAAGATAGTCACAAGGTCCTGCCTCAAATGACTTTAAAATAATAATAATAATAATAATAGGACATGTCTCTTGAAGTTTTCAGAATCTTTCAAAATAAAGCTAGCATATGGGACCAAGCTCAAAACACATAAGCCTTTTAGGGTAAAACTTTATATCCAAAGCATAACAGGGGCTTTATCAAAAACTGGGGCACTGGGAATTGTAACCATACTTTATTAGTTTTAAAAGAGGAAAGTGTAACATGACTTGACCTTACACAGTTGTAGAGATAAGATATGTTATGACCATATGCTCTACAAATCTAGAGATGATGGATGTACATGCCATTATCAAGCAGAGTCTAGACACTGCTTGGAAGGAGAACTTTTCTGTTAGCCCCTCTGTGTCTCTGGAGCACAGCTTTGTATCAATTGTAAAAATGCTGCTCCCGGATGCTGCCACTTCTATTCGTTCATCACCTCTGTTTCCTCTGGTCTTAAAGGTTCAGACTTAGAGTTAAAATAACCTTGGCCCGTTGCACTTCCAACGTCCTCTCCTCTCTGAAGTGTCTGTTCAAATAGACCCTCATCACAAGTCTCCTTCCTATGGATGTGCCCTTTACAATGTCAGTACTTTCCCTTTAAATCCTACGGTTTCCTAATATGTCCTTTCCTGCCACCTCATCTGAGGACAAGGTCTTCATTCTGACTTTTCTGTTGGCATCATTGTTTTACCACTCTGCTGCCTCTCATACACTGTGCTCAAAGCAACTCATTATCTCCTCCTCCTTCCTCCACCCCCCTCCCTCCCACCAAGCTTTCTCTCTGGTCACAGGCTAACGGTGCATCCTTCCTCCTCACCTCTCCTGTTTATTTCTTTCTTCCTCCCGTCTTTCCCCTCTCCCTTTCTCACATTTTAACCCAATCAATTGTATCAGTATCACTCCTTAACAACAACAAAAACAATTTCTTTTACATTTTAATCTATGTGTGGCTATCGGTACTTGAGTGCTGGTGCCCATAGAGATCCAAAGGGTGAGTTGAATGCTCTAGAGCTGGAATTACAGGTGGATGGAGGCTGAGAATCAATCCTGGTTCATGCCAAGAGCAGCAAATGCTCTTGACTACTGAGTCATCTCTCCAGCCCCTCTCCAGGTTCTTATCATCTGTCCATGGAGGGCTTCACTGTGCCCCTAGCTGAATACCCCACATTCAGTCTCTTCTGTAAATCTATCATTCTTAGTAGTGTCAGAGACATAATTTTAAAATTCAGTTTGTATGTTGTCTTCCCACACATTGGAAAGGCTCCCTGTACTGGACTTCTACACAAAGTGGATGGTTCTAGTGTGTTATCCTTGGGATGCTGTACCTATATACGCGCCGTCTTCCTGTACTGAAGTGCCTCTGTTTTTCACCTGTATTTCCTTACACATCTGCTAATTTTCTGCATCAGATGTGCAGAGAAGCTGAACTCAAGAGATTATGTCTGTTTGTCCAGTATTGAATCCCCAGGAGCCCAAACTGTTAAATATATAATATAGCTGAAGGCATAGGCTGCTGTACTAAAGAACACAAAATACTGGAACAAAAGAGCTATTGTTTCAATGTTTAATTATCTGCCTTATATTTTCTTCTTGAAAATGGATTTTTTAATACAATATGTTGTGATTACAGTTTATCTTTTCCCCAATTCTCCCAGGTCCTCTGCACCTACCCAACTCCACACCCTTTTTTCTGTTTTTTACTAGAAAGCAAACAGGCATCTAAAAATAATAAGATACTATAAAAACAAACAAACCAGAATAAGACAAAACAAGCAAATAATAGACAGGGGGAAAAAGAGCCAAAGAAAAAGCACAAGAAACACATATAGACACAGATTTCACACATTCACACACAGGAATCCTATTAAAAACATAGAATTGGAAACTACAATATATAAGCAAAAGACCTATAAGATAAAAGAAAAACAAAACAAAACAAAGCTCACACAAAGCATTATGAGACAAAACCCGCCAGAAACTCCATTGTGTTTGTCTTGTGATGGCCATCTACTCCTGGGCCTGCCCTTAAGAGTGGCTTGTATACCCAGTAAGCCACCATTGGAGAAAACTCATTTTTCCTTTGCAAGTGGTTGTCAATTGGTGAGAACTTCTGGGTTGGGATAGTGGCTTATTCTGTTTTCCTTCTCAGCACTGGGACACCAGCTGGCTTAGACCAATGCAGGCACTGCACATGCTGCCACAATCTCTGCAAGTGCACATCATTGATTCTGTTGTGTCTAGAAGGTCATGTTCCCTTGATGTCTTCCATTCTTACCAGCTCTTGCAATCTTTTTGCCTCCTTTCACAGAGTTGTCTGAGCACCTAGGGCAGAGATTTGGTGGAGACATTTCACTTAGGACTGAGTGTTCCAAGGTCTTTCACATTGTCCAGCTGTGGGTCTCTGTATTTCTTTCCATCTATCACAGGAAGAGGCTTTTCTGATGATGATTAAGCAAGACATGGATCTATGACTATAGCAGAATGTCATTAGGAGATATTGTATTGGTATGCTCCTTGAACAAAACAGTAGTATTGGTTTTTCTCTAGGTTTATAGCTTTCTAGTCTCAGATTCTTGGCTATTTGAACAGTGTCAGGCATGGGTTCCATCTCATGGAGTGGCCTTCTAATCCAATCAGACACTACAATCACACCAGCATATTTTATAGGTAGGTCACCATTGTAGATCAAAGGATTTGTAGCTGGGATGAGGTTTAGCTGTACCTGAACACTAGTCACTACCGCTAGTGAAAACTCTAGGTAGGTACCAACTTGACTTCTCCATGTTAAATGAGTTATGTAGGTGTTGTCTTCAATAGCAGGGCTTTGCTATCAGTTTGAGGAGAGCAACTAGTAGCCTTGGGAATAGTCTAGGATGTTTAGAGGGTTTCAAGGGGCCCTTTGGCCAACAACTCAATTAGATATATCGTATCGCTAGCCCTGGATGTCCCATTTGGCATCCAGAGATGTCTAATTGGGGTTTTGTCCCCATTATTTGGTGATTCCATTTAGATTTCTTTTATATATGTCTATATTTTAAGAAGCTTTTACTGTATTGTTTCCATACAACCCATTAAAAGGGTCTTAATTTTAGCTGTCTCTCCTCACATTCCTTCCCATACTTCTCTTTGTATGCCACCCCCCTTCCATTTGATCCTCTTGTTATAGACCACCTTTCCCTTCTATTCCTCACTGTTTATTCTGTTACAGTCCCTAGGGAGATCCTTCCCTCCTCCAACCCCCTTACTCTGTGTTTTACATAATCTCTGTGGTTATAGCATTTGTAGCCTGCTTCTCAAAGACTTAACAGCTAATACCCACATCTAAGCAAATACACACCATATTTGCCTTTTTTTGGCCAGGGTTACCTTACTCAGGATAATTTCTTTCTAGTTCCTTCATTCCATAAAATCCACCTGTGAGTTTTATGATTTCTTTTTTTTAACAGCTTAGTAATATTCTATTGTGTAAATGTACTGTATTTTCTATATTCATTAATCCAGTGGTAGCAATCTTGACTGTTTCACTATTTGGCTATTATGAATAGAACAGTAATGAACATAGTTGAGCAAGTTTCTCTGTAGTAGGCTATAATGTCTTTTGGCTGTATCCCCAAGAGTGGTATATCTGTATCTTGAGATAGATCAATTCCCAGCTTCCTAAGGCACCTCCACACTGATTTCCATAATGGCTGTACAAGACTTCATACCCACCAGAATAGATGAGTGTTTTCCTTGCTTCACATCCTCCTCACTAGCATGAGCTGTCATTTTTTAAAATTAACCTTGGTCATTCTGACTGTCATAAAATGAAACCTCAAAGTAGTTTTGATTTGAGTTTTCCTGAAAATTAAGGATGTTGATCATTTCTTTTATGTTTTCTTCAGCCATATGTGTTTTATCTTTTGAGATATCTCTGTTCAGATCAACATCCTATGTTTTAACTGGGCTGATTTCTTGTTGTAAAGGTTATTTTTTAAAGTATATATATGTATATATACATATATATAATATGACATTAGCTATTTAGTGGATGTATAGTTTGTAAAAATCTGTTCTCATTCTATAGGCTGCCATTTGTCCAAATGATAGTGTCTTTTGCCATACAGAAGCTTTTCAGTTTCATGAAGTCTTATTTATTAATGGTTAATCTTAGTGCCTATGCTATTGTGTTCTATCTAGAAAGTCATTTCCTGTGCCAATGAGTTCAAAACTATTTTTCAGTTTCTCTTCTATTAGATGCATTTTCTCTAGTTTTATGCTGAGGTCCTTGATCTATTTGGACTTGAGCCTTGTGTAGTGTGATAAGTATGGATATATTTAGATTCTTCTATATGCAACAATTCTGTTTGACCAGCACCATTTGTTGAAGATTCAGCCTTATATTTTCTATTCTAAAATACCTGAATATCTGAAGATGGAAAAAAACAAGACAGATTTCTTAAGTGGTGTCAAGGAGGGTGGTTTTTAAGCTGTTCAGCCTTGAGACTTAATTTAATATATATTAAGAGGAAGTTGATGTTTTCTTTGGTCACAGGAAATAAAATAGTTCCTGTAGAGGGTTTGATTTTTCTATTTTATTCTGGCAGCATAAAGAAAACTACATTCGTGCCGATCACATGTAGCATTGATACAAATCACCTATGGATCTTGTTTAGGAACTTGCTCTGTTTTTGGGGGTCTACTGGCTCATATGAGTCTTCATTTCCAATAATTTACCAGGTGATGGCTGTAGTGCCAGCCCCTGAGCCTCACTTCACACAATGAAGTACCAAGTGACCACTTAGAGTGAACCATTTGCTGGCCTTTTCGAATTAATGATTCTATTTCATTATAGTCTCCAGAAATAGTAAATTATCATACCAATATTTAGAATTGGTGATCTTAATGTTTATGCAAATCAGACTCTAGTATAGATAAAGGACAAACGTGACAGTCAGCCAGAATTAATATTGAAGTATAACATGTGTCTTCTCGGGCCTCATTTCAGAGGAGTAGGGTTTTGTTTGTTTGTTTGTTTGTTTTCCGAAACTGTCCATCAAGGAATAATTATTGGTCAGTGCTTTGTATCAGATGGATTCAGTAAGATATCTGAAAGAATGCCGACCCTGACTTGGAGAATGCACCCTGAGGACATGTAAGTGACTTTCAGTGAAGACAGAGCCGCTTCCCATTAGCTGGATGTCTGAAATCAGGTCACAACTACATCACTTGCTGGTATTTATGACTGTCTGACTTACTGTATCTGGAACAGCTAAATCAAGCCTCAGACTCTTCCATTTACTTCATGAACTTTGAGTGTAAAGAATAAAAAGTGAGAATGAGCACATACCGTGTCAGCAAGAAGCAAGGAAGATGTCATCCAGAGAGCGCACAGACCCAGGTATCATTGTCCTTGCATTTCTGGTCTTCTGAGAGGCAGCTAGTGTCTCACTGCTGATCAACAGCATGAAATTTGGCTGTGGCACCATCACAACCTGTCTGTGGAAAGATGGGTGCATGCTTTAGTCATATGTGACCCATGCAGGTTATTGATGTTTGTGTTTTAGGAAGCTGATGAAAAATTTAAAAAAAAATGGTTAATAAATAGCTTGGCTCATAGATTTTTCCATGTGCTACACTTAATCTGCTTGAAAGTGTCTTGGCAGTTCAAAGAACATAGACTAATTTTCACTGTAATTGGATCAATGAGCACATGGGGGTTTACTGAGCTGGAAAGAAACTGGGATGGTCAACCTGGGACCAGAGTCCTTTTACATCTATAGTTAATAGCAGTGCACAGATCCTTATGAACAATGCTGGACACTGAAGTATTAAATGGGATGGTTGAGGAATAGTTTTAAATCTTAATTAATAAGTTCTTCTAAGTCTCTTAAAAGACCTCCAAATTCAGCCTTTCATAGAAGACCAAGCATTTTCATGATTCTCATAAACATTGTCTGTTTGGGTAATATTTTAAAAATTAAGGTTTTTCCATCTCCAAATTTAAGCTGGAGACTGTTTTGCATGACTATTAATGTTGGAACAAGTGTACCCACTAGTTTGCTCTAATACTGTTTCTGAGAGAATGTTCTCTGATCTCTGACTCCCTTGAAATGAAAAAGAAGATATACAAGTGGAAACGGCTCTTCCACTGTTTTTATTTATTAAGAACCTGTCTAGGTGTTTGACAGTTCAATCCCCAAAGTTCCCAGGGTTCTTTGGGGGAAAAGAAGTGAATGTTGAGTGATTTGCCAGATTCCTTAGAACTGATATTTTTAGGTATAGATTTGGAACTACCCTTGAATGATTTAACACTCTTTCAGGGCTATGGGGGTGAGAGAGGCACCTCTCTGTAATAAAGGGAGGTGGCTGAGGAGGCCTGCATAATGCTGAAGGGCGGGTGGGGGCAAAAGCCATTTATTCTTTCTTGTCAGGCTTTCCTTTTGCCTTTCAGTTATGGCTGATGGCATGGGGAGGGCTGCTTTGGCACACATTCATATTTCTTAAAGCACTCTGGAGGCAAAACAAAACATCTTCTTCAAAGGCTTCCTCTGCGGAGTCTATTTCAGGCTTAAACACTTTCAACTCTGCGATGACTTTAATGAAGCCATGTCTGTTTTTCTATCAAGGTCAACATCTCCTCCTGTTCCCCAGTGAATTCAAGGGAAGTGTGTGAGTCAGACTCCATGAAATCACACTGAGAATAGAATGGTGTTGTTACTGTCAGACCCAGGCCTGGCTGTTTCTGCAGATGACTGTTGTACTGGCCCACAGAGGAGTCAGTGAGAATTAAAGATACATGCCTGTGTGTTTTGAGAAGGACCCAATTAAGGTAGCTTTCATTGAGAGACAGCCTCAGAGTCAGGACATCTGAACTCTGGTGTTAATGCCTTTATCTTGGGTAAGCGACTCATCAGTTTTGAACTTCTGTTCTTCCATTTAAAGAATGTTACTACATGATTCTTAATGTCCCCTTTGGCAAGATGGTTCTCTAATTTCTAGAAAAATGAGCT
This sequence comes from Sigmodon hispidus, assembly GCA_004025045.1. NCBI lineage: Eukaryota > Metazoa > Chordata > Mammalia > Rodentia > Cricetidae > Sigmodon > Sigmodon hispidus. The sequence continues at coordinate 63,531 of PVIH01002288.1, forward strand.
GGAAAATTCTCTGAAAACTTGTTTTAAATGTAACAACAATCTGATAAAAGCCAACGATGTAAAAATGTAATCACTGATAGATGCATATGGGATTTGGGGTAGTATGTGTTTCTTAAATGCTAATCCTCGGTAAATTGCTTGATCATTTGGTATGCAGCATGCTGTAGTGTATTACATATTGTATTTATATTTTATATTTGGAAGTGCCATTGAACATTGCATATGGCTGCTCTGGCTCTGATAGTAACCATCCCTGTGCATTCCATATGTGAACAGCATTACATCTCTTGTATGGCAGTGACCCTTTTCTCTCGGTAATGTCATTTTTGATCTGCACAGTCAATGCATATGTATTGCATGGTCTTGTACTTTTCTGCATTATATCTATAGAAAGAAAACAGTGTTTGGAGCAGCACTATATGGCAAAAAGCAGTTTTTTCACTCATCCCTCCTCATCGTTGTCTCTCCGTCTCTTCTCCTCCTGTCTATCTATAAATCGTTAATAGAATTTGAATAAGATTATTTTCCAGAGGAAAATATGTAATATTGTTAAGTTTCAGGAATGATTATGTATATATACTTCATATTACTTAAACCTAGTTAAATATAATTTTAAATATTTTAAACTTCAAAACTCTAATTTTGGTATGGGCACATTGTAATTGTAAGTACTTATTTTGCATATAAATATCATCATATCATGAAGACTTAAAAAAGAAAGATTAAAGTTTATGTCTGTTAATAATTCACATCCTTTGGTTCCAATTTCTATGGTCTAATTGAAGTAGAATATATTAGTACATGCTCTGCTTTGTATAAGAAGGCATTGGTTTTTTTATTGTTATGAATCAGCTAGAAAGAATCTCATTTTTAAAGAGATACATAGGACATATGCTTGCACATTCTGTTAACAGCTACCAATCCAAATGGGGAAAACATTTCCATGAACAGAGCGAGCTGTATATGGCAAAGAACCTTCATCATACTGACAGGCCTATGTAGTTCACTCCAGACCATCCTCTGAATGATGTGCATTCTGTAATGCTTCGAATCTGAAGGCTGTTCTTTAGTCAATGACCTAACAAGTACATCTAGGTAACTTTCTCTAGAAAAATCCTCCCCGCCTCCTCAGAAAGGCATGCTTACTGGAGACAAAGAGGCCTTTTCTCTCGCTGTGGGTTGGATAGTGCAGAATGTGTTCAGCTGATACTCATGTTTCTTACTCTTTGGGGAATTTCTTTAAAGAAGACAGAAGTGCCTTTTTTTTGACTGTTTGAAAGAAAAAAAGCCTCCAATATTTTTTTTCTCATGTCTGAAATTTTTCATATTAAAGTTTTCATAATACCCTTCAGTTTCTGTGTTAAACTGATGTTTAAATTGGAAAGAAAGTGGGAAGCCTGGCAGTTTAGATAATTCGCTTCATCTGGTGGCCAGCTATGTTAACAATCACATCATATGCCAACACTTAGAGGGGAAGAAAGGAACCCCCGGGGCACTGAGGCTACACGTAAGGAGTGGAAGGAAAATACAGTTAGAGTTCTTTGTTTCATCATTTTATTCTATAAAATGCTAAATTATTTTGACCGGAATCGTGAAGTGTTAAAGGAACAATTTATAGGCTGCACAGTAGCTTAGCTGTGAGGCAGAAAGCAGATCTGTGATCAGTATGCTGGACAGAGAGTGTTGAGCCCTATGTCAGCAAATGATGGCTTGTATTCCCCTTGCATTGAGTGCTGCAAGGAAGTGGTGATGTTGTTAGCATATGAATAACATCAAAGCTCTCTGTTGGAAGATAAATGACTGTCTTCTGACAGAGAGAGCAGCCTCCTTATGGACTGACATGCCCACTTTTCTGGCTGTGCACTTTGTCCAATCTCAGAAAGGTTTCAATTCAGAATAGGAAGGCTGATATTCAGCAGCAAGTGGCTGGTACAGGACCATACATGCTATCACAACAGACAAAATATTTTTACATCAAATTACTGTTCTATATGAAGGGCAGGGAGACTCATTTTCTTTTTTTAAGGTTATTGGAGGGTGGGTCTGGGAGATGGAAGTGACATTTTCTTTAGAGATCCTGCAAGGTGCTCAGAACCTGATTACTGTTGCCTGGAAGAGGGGAGCTGATCTAACTGGTTGACAAGAGAGTGAATAACTGCCTCTTCAGCCCTGAATTCAGGCATGATTCCTTACTGTTGGATTCTTCAATCAATACTGACATGCTGGCCAGACACAATTTAAAAATAATGCAGTGGTCCTATTCTTCTGCGCTGTGCGTCTTATTTGAGCATGATAAGCTGTCCCTTTCAAGCCCTTTCTGTCCTCTCCTCTCTGGGTGACCAAGAAATGCCACTGCTCACTCAAAATGGAATTTAGCTCAGCGGCAGAATTACTGGGGCTTTTCAGAGCACCAGCAGCATCAGATAGGCTCTGAGATGATAAACTGTATGACAGCCCATAGCCTAGCAAGTAATTCCAGATGCCTCGGATGTTCAGTCTGTTAGTTCACGGAGCTATGTTAGAAATAGTTGGTTTCCATTAATGTTTCAGTTATTATTGGCTTAGGGTATGATGATGCTAGTCATTTTGGGTAACGACTTTATTTTAGGGGAAGTCTTTTCTAAAAGGTACATGGCTGGAACTTCATTTCTGAGCTCATATGTTATGCTCACCAAGAACATCTGTCAAAAGTTAGATCAGTGTCATGCACTGTATTTTCATTTTCATGACTCTTAAACTCTTATAAAAAGCAAAACAAAACACCTCCCCCCCCCAACTCATGTGGCCAGTTGTTATGTTAACATTCAGCAAAGTTTAGGCTAGCTCAATTCCAGCCCATGGTTGAGAAATAAGCAGAACATAATGTTGACATGATTAACTTCCAGTTACTTTGTGTGGTTTCTTTTGCATGTTTAGAGACATATCTGTTTATAAAGGCAAAGAAACAACACATTGGTGTTTGTAAAGCTCTGACCGTCCTGTTGATGGAAGACTGTATCATTGTGATCATCTACGACCGTCCTGTTGATGGAAGACTGTATCATTGTGATCATCTACGATTGCTTCTTATCTCCCATCATGCACATAGTTACTGATCTCACACCCCCAGTGAGTGACAGACATTGGTCATATGAGTCTTTGTCAGTCACACTTGTCTGACAGTTAGACTCTGGGTTGCTTCCAAATAGGAAGTTGGAACAGAAAGAAATGACTCGAGGATTTTCAGGATTTGTTAGGGGCATCAAAGCTCCAGATTTTCTAATTAGCTTTCAGAAGGAGCGAGCAGAAATTATAACAATGTACCCGATTCAGCTCAAATTTCCAACAGAGTAAAATTTTAATGAGAATTAGTGTTCTTATTTTTAGATATCTGCATGTTAGGATTTGGCTTATTCTGTTCTTATATTTAAGCTGCAGGTTCATATATATTACCCTTCTCACTTCAACTTCACCTCCCATTTTCTTTTCTTTCTTTCTTTCTTTTTCCTTTCCTTTTTTTTTTTTTTTTTTTTTTTTTTTTTTTTTGCCTGACCCACAAGCTCAGTAGGCAATGCCTGTTTCTTTGGGCTGAATTCTTTTCTTTAAAGAAATAGCCTCTTTTATAGCTGTCAAAGAAGGTAGGAGAAATAGCTTATTTCATTCAGTGATGGCTAGGTTGGTATTGTGCAGTGCATAAGAGCCTGCTTCCCGTTCTACACATTATTTTTTTAAATATCCCTTGGTAATTCTTTACACAATCAAAATAATCCTTTATGGACAGGTTAGGAGGGTGGAAGGAACCATATGATCTTACTGATCAAAAGAATATCTCACTAGGTTGAGGCAGGAGGATCTCCTCAAGTTTAAAATTAGCCTGATTTACATAGTAAGTGATGTCAGATTTGAATGGACTAATGGTTTTATGTGTCAGGGATGTCAAAGATCTCCTGCTATCTGATAGTTAGGTATTAAAGATCATACTCATCAGTAATTTGAATGATAATGAGATGAGCAGCATGACCTCTAAAAATAAGAAATATACTAGCAGATTAAAAAAATCATTTTGCTACACATTGTTTTAAGACTACATAGAGTATCAAAATATTGCTTCTGGTACAGTTTTGTGTTGCTTAATTTTAAGTCAACTTGATACAAGCTAGAATTATTTGGGAAGTGAGATGCTCAGTTGAGAAAATGCTTCTATCAAATTGGCATAAATTGAATGCATGCAACTTGTTTTGTATATTAATACAATCTTACAGTTATGATATTTGAGATTTTGAAGCCTTGCAATTTTTAAGAATTTGAGAATCTTTCAGTGGATTACATTTTTATTATAAAATGAACATGAGACTTGGGGGACAAAAATATGTTTTTTAAATTTTTGTTTAATTACTTTAAATATGTATTAATTTATTTAGTGTGTAAGCTTGTGTGTTTGCATAAAGTTATGTCTTTTTAAGTGTTGTATATGAGTGTTGTCAGGAGGTTTATTAATTATTATTATTATGTTTGTTGCTTTGTTTTGCTTTTTGGAGATAGGGTTTCTCTGTGTACTCCTGGCTATCCTAGAACTCACTTTGTATAGACCAGGCTAGCCTCAAACTCAGAGGTCTGCCTGCCCCTGCCTCCCAAAAACTGGGATTAAAGGTGTGGGCTGCCAATGCTTGGTTTTTATGTCAACTTGCAGTAAATTAGAATCACCTGAGTAGGGACCCTTGCTTGTAGAACTGTCCTGATTGCCTTGCGTTCAAGTTGCCCTGCACTGTCGGAGCTGCTGCTGATTCCTTCATTAACAGTAGAACCAGGTTGGTTTCCCAAGCTTTCATTGTAGAATAGAGACCAATGGTTCTCCAGGAAACTTCTGGACTTCTAGAGCCAGATTAGGTCTAGTGAAGTACACACTACCATATTGAGGCTCTTGGTTTCAATACTGAATGAACTACCAAGTTCTCAGTTTTTGGGCGTGAGTTAGTGATTGTTTCTATTTTAAAGTTAACACACACACATACTCTCCACCTGTGGGTCATGTCCTCTTTGGGGAATGAATGACCCTTTCACAAGGGTCATGTAAGACCATCACAGAGCACAGATTCATAACAGTAACAAAATTAAAGTTATGAAGTATCAATGAAATAATTTTATGGTTGGGGTCACTCAACACAAGAAGCTGTAGATAAGGGTCACAGCATTAGGAATGATGAAAGACACTGGCCTAGACAGTGTGGAAAAGTTCAAAGCAGCTGATCCCCTTTTCTTTTTTTTGAATAATAATGGAATAAGGTCATCTTTCTGGCCTGGAATGAAGACTTGGTTACTTGATAATTTGCCAAAACTCCAGTGCATAATGTAGGCTCTCTCATTTAGCTTTGAAACATTGAATATATACTGTGAATTTTACTGATAATCACCTTTCTCAGATTTACCTCACCATCTCACTGACTATGCAAGTATTTTTTTTAAGTCCGTAGGCAAATTTCAAGTTACAGGCTTATAAAATGTGTGTGTGTGGCTGTATGTGCATTTGTGTGGTGTCTGAGAAAGAGAAAGAGACAGACAGAGAGAGAGAGAGAGAGAGAGAGAGAGAGAGAGAGAGAGAGAGAGAGAGAAGAGAGATTACATTTCCATACCTATAGGGATTAGCAATTATAGTTGAATAGCGATTTCTAAGTAATCCTCTGAGTGTATTTCAAATGTTGGCTGTGTTATTTCCAGTTGTCTTACAGAGTATTTCCTTTCTATTTCTACAACATGTTAGCTCATAGTAAGCACGTGCGAATGCCTGCACTGCACCACTACTGACAACCTGAGAGGCACAGGATTGGAGGAACAGCTGTTTTATTCATCTTCACATTTTAAAAGGTATGTATGTAGATTTCTTTCTTATTAGAATGGTGGGATTTTTTCTGACAAAGTGAATTAATTTAGAAAGTTAATAATCAAGAAAAGTACATAAATATCTCTATACTTATGCAAATTTAATGTTATGTGCATGGTTAAAAATACCTCAAGATTCAAGTGTATATCACATACATTTTCAGTATTGGACTATAGATGTATAGTATAACTTAAGTAAGTTTTTGTTTATAACACAGAAACAAATGTTTCAAATACTAAAATGCTTTATAACACAATTGCTTTTCTGATTGGATGTCTAGGAGTGTCACGAGTGTAGAGAATTATAAACAGCTCTTAGGGAATCAAAATCAGTAATCACCTTTGCATTTGTCTATTCATCTTACTAAGCTATTACTGAAGGTACCATGCGTAAAAATGAGGATAAGTCATAGAACATCAAACAGCCCACACACTAAATAAGACATGGCAAAGCCTGGGATGAAGATAGGGTTTGGCACATTAGGTGTTCAGGACTTTGTGAGCTGTGAGGAGAAAGCAGTGAGCTATAACCCTGACTTTAGGATCTCCAACCCAGTCCCCAAGCTGATGTGTCTCAGACTCATCTCCGGCTATTTCTAAAATCAGGTTCCTGCTTAAAATGTGTCCAGATAGGGGCCACTTAGATTTTCTTCTAGCTATTCATGGCAGTCCAGGGTACTCTTGAGGGGTTACTATTGCCTCTGGCACAAAGTGGTTCACCAGCACCCAGTTTTGTCATGCTTTGGATATGGAAGAGGTGACATTTTAGGCAAGAAAATTAGATATGGGTACAATTACCTCTAGAGTCCCCCAGAGTATAAGAATTTTAGTTAAAACATTAAAATATGTTGACCGTGAAGTACAAGGAAAGAAATCCATTTTTTTGTTTGTTTTTACTGAGCCAGGGTTTCTTTGTCCTGGTAAATTACTTGCCATGTTAAGTGTTTGCATCTTCACTTTTACCCAGTTAAAGCAGGTATGGTGTTGCACATCTGAATTCTGTCTTTTAATAAAATGCAAGGCAGGAACAGGCATATACCTGGAATCTTGCTGGCCAGCTGACCTGGCCCATGCATAGCAAACAATAGAGATACCCTATCTCAAAATGGATGAAAATGGGAAGAATAACCCAAGGTCATTCTCTGTTCTCCACATGTGAAATGTGGCATGTGTAACCCTTCCCTACACACACACACACACACACACACACACACACACACAGACACACTGCAAAGATGAGAAATTAAGACTACCTTCAACTGTGGCATCTATGAGGTTAGAGACTTAAAATCTAGGGGTGACTGAGAGAGACAGAAGCTTTCCAGATGCCTTTATCCATCTGTAACATGCCAAGAAGCAGGAATGACAGAGCAAAGTATAGAGAGTCATAGGCATAAAGTATGGAGAAAAGACCAGTGGAGAGAAAGCAAAGGCCCAGGACTGTTCTGATGTCCCTGTAGACTGTCTATTGAATGGAGAATATGCCAGGTGACATTAGTGGCAGGGATGTGACTTGATTCCTTCCTTCTGAGCTTTTCAGTGCTCCCAGGAAGAAGAAGGTGAGTCAGCAGAGGGATGACTTGGGGAACGGTGTCCCATATGACTTCTGAGCCAATTTACGAGCTGGGAGCAATAAGTCAGAACCCCAGTGTGACTAGAAGGAAGAAGCCAGAGTTTATTTTTCAGCAATCCATGTTCTTAGACAATGCCAAGCTCTCTGAGCAGACATGGAAGGAAGCAGGACAATTTGATGAGCCCTGACTCTTGGAGGCAGTATGAGAGGGTCCTGGAAGTAGAAATCATGGGGTTCTGAAGCTATGGTAGTAGCCCTAGGAGCATAAGGTGAAGCAACTAAGAGGTATGTGTGTGCGGTTAGAGTTAGGTGTGGGGCTCAGGCCATGGACCCAGGGAGCCTTTTCTCTGCTCCCTTGTTCTCTGTGCAAATCCTCGGACACCAGCTTCCTCTGCCAGCATTCCTTTTGACAGGATCAAGGCAGAGAGAGGAGAGCCTTACTGCACAGGTAGGAGCTAGCTTTAAACTGTAGCCAGTTATACCAATGGTCCTCCTTCCCTCCACCCCTCTTCCTCTCCCCCTTCCTTCCTCTCTCCCTCCTTCACTTCTTTCTTTCCTCCCTTTTTCCTGCTCTTTTAATTTTTCTCTCATTTCTCCTCCTCCTCCTCCTCTTTGTGCTCCTCTTTATTTGTTATAAGAGTTTTGCGTGGCCCAGGCTGGCCTCAAATATGTCATATAGTCAAGGGTGGCCTCGAACTCGCCTCCCTGAACTGCTGTGGTTATAGCGTTGGCCATCCTGACTCTGAAGTATCTATAGGCCTATAGAACACACTCCTCCATATAACTTTCTGTCTGCCATGTGGTACACGGGCCTTCCTCCTTCACTTCCTCTGTGAGGGTCCTTGTTTCTTCCTCAAGGCCCAGGTGGGTCATTCCCAACACTCCATTATAGGGTAGTACATTACCTTCCTTTCCTAGTTTTCTTTCATCTGGATAGTGAGCACCATATTTCAGATGCTAATGAGCGATTACACTCTCTTAAATAATCAAACTGCCTTAAAGGAATGCAGTAAGCCCTCAGCCAACTGGTTAGGAAACAGCCACATTTTCTAACGTTTCACTTCATGTCACTTCAAAAATATTAGAAGAAAACAAATCACACTGGCTGCTTTCTTGCTATTAAAATCTAAGTCTGTTAACACAGATCGCCAAGGGCAGCATCAGACTTGAATGATAGGCACATCCAGACATTCTAGCATCCTGGAACTATACTTATTATTCTCAATCAGGACAACTTCAAATGTTGCTATGAATTATTTTCTCTGACACATCTTTAACATCTTCACAATCAAGGGGAAGCCAGCCCTCTCTCAGACCTAACTGCAAATTTAGAAAAAAACCAAAAGACTAATATGGTCAAATCCAGCTAGTTTCAATCCAGAGGAAGGGAAGTATACAGTTATTACTTTCAGTTATAAAATTTTATTATTGATAAATATGAGCATAGTTCTTAACCTATGATTCATTTAGGCAATTTTCCTATAGAAACTCCCTAGAGAATTTGAGGGTGGGGTGAGGTTGGGGTAAGTTGTTAAAACTCAAGGTGAGTTGAAATGAATATATTTTTTTAGTCTTGCAGAGTATTCCAATAACAGAAGATGAAAAAATAAGAAGCATGTCTCTGGCAATTTTATTAGATTTTTAAAACATTAATTGTCCTATGTACATGTTTAAAGCTATGCTGATTACATGGTGTTCTAAGGTTTCTTTCTGATTTTGTTTATGTGTTGCAGGTTCTTCTGGGTATGGGCCTAACACATTTATTTTCTAGGTTTCACTTATTTAGTTTCCCAGCCTGGAGATGTAGCGAGGAAAACACTGTGAACCGCTTGTCTGTACATAAAAGGCATGACTTATGGCTCACACCCTTCTCAGAAGAAAAAGCTGTTGCTATTATGGTCAGAGCTAAAGATGAATACAAATATCAAATTCTCTGGTGGGGGAGGTAAATACTAGTTGTTAAAGAGCACTTAATACCTCATACATATGTGTATTTTATTACACCAATTAAAATGTTTGCAAAAAAGTAAAAATAAAATGGACTCACCTGTGTGGGCACAAGGGCCAATCTGCCCTTTGGTTGATGTACAGTAGAATGAGTTTTGATGACATCTTTTAGATAATTCTTCTGTGTTAACCTAAGGTGGTAGTTACTGTTACAGAATAAAAGAGATATGGCCCTTTTAATTGATGCCTGCAATGTAGAAGGATCCTCAAAAACATCTACTGTATTACTCACTTGGTATAAAGTGGGTACAGTTTTAGATAGAGCAGACCCCCCTCCAACCTCTTTAAAAATGCCTCTGTAAGACCTTAATTGCACCCCTGTGGCTCTTGTAATTAAATTATAACAAAATTGTAATTATTTTGCTTCTACTTTTCTCTGGCATATGGTTTGGAAAGACAACAATATTCCTGTCTCATTCTGCAGTAAAAAAAAAATCACTAGGGTTGTGTTCTTGAGTCATAACAGTATGCTATATGTAGAAAAATGTGAACAAATCATATAAATATCATATAGTTTCTTGTTTTGTTTTTCTGGATGACCACTTTACTCTCAATCAGGCAGCCTAAGGAGCAGAGGTGCTGGGTTTGAACTGCATTGAAAAAGCAACAGGAAAGGTACTGGGTTATGATAAAGATTTTATATTCCTTCACACTAAAATGGGAAGTCACACCATATTCATAACTCCAAAGCATTACAGAAGTATGGCACAGCTGGAGTGATCAGTAAAACACTTGTGTCCCCAGATTATCTGACTTTGTAACTATGCATTAAATTTTATTATCCACAAAATACTTCGAAAGTCAACCAATAAAAGAAAAACAGAAAAACTGATATGATTGGTGGTGGCTTCTGTTTCATTGTGACTTGAGACCTTAAAAATACCAGAGTGTAAATGTTAAAATGGAGGAATTAAGGCATATGGGGGACCCAGAAATAGTCCTACTATTTTGGAAAATGAAGTTCAGAGTATCTACTATGGGAATTTAATAAAACTTTTTGTCTTTAATATAAGATAGGCCATAAATCAATGAAATTTAAATAGCTCTGCTCTCTTGAACACCTGCTTATCTGTCTTGAGAAAATTCTGCAGTGGTTTAACCATCATTTTACAACATTAAAAAGTAATGCTTGCTAACGTACTTCTCGAAAAGGTTATTAAAGTTAAGGGTCTGTCAGCCATTCTATTAGAAACCTGATTTCCAGGAGTTTAATATAAACCAGACATCACATGTAATAAACCCTAATGCAGGAATCTGAAGCTGGAATCATCATTTACTCTATTTAAAGACCATTTCCCCACCAAGACTGTCTTTAGCCTTGGAAAATATCTTTTGGATAAGTTGTAATTTTAAAAATTTACCAAATGCTCTTTTTTTCTCTCTTCCTGTGATATTTTACCTCTGATTTAAGATAAATGTCCTAAAGAAGAAAGGCTTGCCTAAAATAGCTTCTGAATGGAGTTGATCTATGTATTAGGGAAAGCACTCTCAACAGAATTTCTTTCTTGCAAGAACTCGTGGTCCCTGCATAGTATCCTGCTTTTACATTTTTGCTATGACAAAGACCACAGATGCAGTAGCTTAGACTATTAATTCTTGCTTTCTGTTCTGCCGGTTAGACATCTAAAGTCTTCATCACTGGACTACAGCCACTGAATCAAGCAAGGCTGGAGGCTGTGAAAGGGGGGTATTTGTTTTTGTTGTTTTGTTTTGTTTTTTTTTTTAAAAAAACAGCTTTATTCCTTTGGGTTATTTCCTTTATCTTTAGATTAGTTATTATAATCCTTGCTTTTACCAGAGTGCATTTGAGGCTATGAGCCCTGTTTACGCATCTATGTGAAAAGCATTTTAATCCTCTAGGATGGAAGTCTTAGGATGCCCTAAGTGTTGGTGGTTGGGTAGAGTGAGAGAGAAGATCCACAGATGAGCATTTTGGAGAATAGACCCAATCTTAGCACGAGCTTCACTCTCCTACACATCTAAGTGAGCAGGAAAAGATCTGAGGAGAAATCTGTAGGTTAGACATATTTTAAAATTAACTTTAACCTAGGAGACAAGTCAATAACTATTTGAGTCTCAAAACTTTGATCTGCATGAAAAAATTAAATATAAAAAGGCTGGGAGGGAGCAGTGTGTTTTAGAGGGTGAGAAAGAGAGACGTAACAGGTGAGTGCCAGTTCCTGCTCACCAATATTCCATGATGGAAAACTGCTGAGAGAGGATGCTCAGAAACATCCCAGGGAGATATCACAGTCCTTCTGTACCTCAGTGCTCCTCCACCACAGTGCTCCTCCACCACAGTGCTCCTCCACCACAGTGCTCCTCCACCACAGTGCTCCTTCATCACAATACTCCTCCACCACAGTGCTCCTCCACCATGCTGCTCCTTCATCACAGTGCTCCTCCACAACAGTCCTCTTCCACCACAGTGCTCCTCCACCACAGTGCTCCTTCATCACAATGCTCCTCCACCAGTGCTCCTCCACCACAGTGCTTCTCCACCATAGTGCTCCTTCATCACAATGCTCCTTCACCATGCTGCTCCTTCATCACAGTGCTCCTCCACAACACTGCTCCTCCACAACAGTGCTCCTCCACCACAATGATCCTGTATCATAGAGCTCCTTCATCAAAGTGCTCCCTAATCCCAGTACCCTTCTATCCCAATGCCCCTTCAATACAGTTCTCCTCAGTCCTGGTGCATCTCCTTCAACATCCCCTTCCATCAAAGACCCCCTCCTCCACAATAGTGGCCCTTCTGCATAGTGCTCAAAACACCAATAGTGTTAATATCTGACATCTGGGACTTACTCCTCATCTTCTAAGTTCCAAATGCCTGGGGTCATTTCCTCTCTCTGGCTCTGCTATCTTCAACAGATAGATGCTCATAGGCTCAGACCAGCCCCCTTCCTCATCTGCGGCTGTCTATGGGAGTTGTCCCATGGTGCTGGGGTCTCCACTATGTTTGTTTCTACTCAGTTGAGGATGTACCCTCAACCAATGACCTCCTGGTCTCTCTTCATGGACTCTGATCCTGCCATGTGGTGTCAAAACTCACCTTCTCTCTAAAACCTTTTCATTTTACAGCTATCATGTGGAATGTATAGGCCCAAGAGGCTGACCTGGCCTCAACCAGTACAAACTGGTGATAACTAGTTCCTTAAGAAATATGCTCCTAAGCACTTCCGCATAAACCAACCTGGGGCCTTGTCAAGGGTTGAGTCCTGATACCACGTGACCTAGACCAGTGAGAGACCACTGCAGCCACAGATACCAGCAAACCAAAGCCCTTTCCTCTGGTTGGGGGGAGGGTCTGGGAAAAAAAGAGTATTTAAGGCTTTCCTCTACTTAATAAAACTGGACTTGCTTGTTTGAACTTGTCTCTGGAGGCTGTGTGGATGATCGCTGCACCGCCTTTGCCCCTCCCACAAGGGGAACTAGCTGGGCCCTGAGCATAGAGGTAACCCCAACATCAGATCCCCAACTAGACACCCCAATACTATCATGCTCCCAAAACTAGTACCCAGTGGAATATTTTTCCGCATGACCAAGTTCTGCCTCTAGCTTGAGATGCAGCCTTGGTCCCCTTTTGACCGCTACTGTGTTCTGACCTGTACAAAAACATCCGAGAAGATATTTCCTTAATTATGTTGGTTCCTTATTGATAGATCACAGCTGATTTTTCAGCCCCAGCTAATCAGTATTGATTACCACAGTGAAGGTTTAACTTGAGTGGTTCTTGGCTTCTTGTTAATCAGTTTTGACTCTTTTGGCCCAGCTGAATAGAAACCACAACTTCTTAACATATATATATATATGTTATATATATATATATATATATATATCACATGAACAGCCCCAGTGGGGAGTCTTTGCTTCTCTCTGAAATTTCACAAGCTAGGTCTCCATTGTCCTCACCTCTCTCAATTTCTGTCTTCTAATTTCCCCTAGCAGAGCCCACTAAACTTTGAGACTCAGTGGCATTCCCAGCTCACTATTCCCAACTCCTCCACAAAATCAGCATGGTCAGGTCTGCCACAGTGATGTCCCCTCTTGTGGTACCAGTTTCTGTCAGTTTCCATTGGTGTGACAAAACACTGACTGAAACCAGCTTAGGGGAAGAAAGGGTTAATTTTATTTCACAACTCCCAGGTCACAGTCCATGAGGGCAGGAACTCAAGGTTGGAACTTGGAAGCAAGAGCTGAAACAGAAGCCATGCAGGAATGCTGTTTCCTGCCTTGTTCCTCATGGCTTGCTCAGCCTGCATTCAGGAGAGGTAATACCCACGGTGGGCTGGGCCTTCTCCATCAATCATTAATCAAGAAAATGCCCCCATAGATTTGCTCACGGGCCAGGTTGATGGAAGTGTTTTCTTAGTTGGTATTCCTCTTCCAGATGACCTTAGCTTTTGTCATGGTGACAAAAACCTAGCCAGCACTGTCACGTTGTCCTACAGACTTTAGACCATTCTTTTCCTGGTTGTCTGATGTCGAGAAGTTACTGAGTATGTTGCAGAGGGACCATGTGAAGATGTGAATGTTCTTTGCCCTATTATTTTACTTGGGTTGATTATAAAATGAATATTCTCATTGAAATCACATTGTATATCGGTTTTTTTTTTTTTTTTTTTTTTTTTGGTCTTTTTAAAACTTAAGATTCCAGATTGCTATTCTTGCTAACATTGCAATGGTTAATCCCTTTTGTAGCCAAAATACTTCAAGAAATGAAGTATAAGTAATGTAAGAACAGAAGAAGAGATAAGAAGTAGTGGCTGGCAGGTGGTGGTTAGGTGCAAGAAAAAAAAGGATAATTTAACATTTTATATTATTGAGTTATGTTTCATGATGATTTAAGTCAGACTTCTTTGTTTATATTTTGAAATGCTGAGAAATAGCCATGTATATATGTATCATTGTTCTTGGAATAAAGTCTTTTTAAACCATGAATAACAATCAAATCAATGCTGAGAGTGCCACCTGTTTGGAGTAGATATCATGTCTTGTGAGAATTCTCAGGGGCAGACTTCTATTCCAATAGAGCTATAATATGGTATGATGACATACATAAATCAGCAAAGAAAATGCACTTGGACAAAATCTACGTGACAACAGACACACTCTTCCTAATGTTTCATGGAGCAATGGCTGAAGCAACATAGGTTGAGCCCGACCATCCACTGAAACTTACCAAGGCCATTGTTGGAACATGTTACAGTGGCTCAGTCACATAGAAATGTGCATGTGATGCCTGTGGGGTTGACTCCAATTCTTTATCTTCTATTTACTTGTGGTTACAATGATTCTCATGGCCTAGTGCTTAAGCATACAAAAATCACAGTTATCAGAAGCCACGTTTTTGCATTAAATATTTTATGAAATGGATAGAACATGGCCAGAAGCATCAGACACATGAAAACACAGATTGAGCAAGATGTTCCAAGACTTCAGAGGCTATGTCTCCAGTAAAGGGGTCAGTTCTCCAGAACACAGGACTTCCCCTTAAGTGTAGGATCTGAACAAATTGGGCCAGGTAAGATCACAGTCCTCTTTGACACATAAAACTTAAACTTAACTGAGTTGACAACACAGTGCTGTTTCTACGAAGGAACCTTTTAATTGAGCCAGTAAAGAGTCAGTAAGGACATTGGTCTTAGGTTTTACTTGATGATGAAGTTGGTAGAAAGGCTTTTTTTTTTTTTTTCTGTGAAGTGAGCTGAGTGCTTTTGATTGACATGGCTCTTGCTGCTGCATGTCCTACTCTCAGATGATAAACAGTGATGAAATGTCCTGACATGGCCATTAAATGAATGATATGATATCTTCATTAATTTCTGTGAGGCCAGTGAATCTCCATTCTGCTTTTATGTTATAATTAGTTAATGTGAGCTTCTCAAGGACCAGAAGCCATCTCGCATGATACTGGCTCTCTGGCTTAGAGTATCACTTGATAACTAAAATTTGAAAGAGTTCTGGGAGTGATTTTTGATGTACAGAAGCTAGAGACCATGGGATTGATGTAGAGGGATCAGAATTAGATAAATATTAAGAATTCAACTTGCAAACTGCAACCACAATGCCTTCCTTTCTGTCCATCAAACACAGTGAGACCTTCATGACATTCCTTGACTGGCTGTTGAACTCAACTGAGGCGTAGAATTGGCATATATGATGAGTGACCTCCGTATTCAGCTCTCGGGTAGATATTTTTTACTGGGTTTGAATAATACCTAGCCATTATTCATTCTAATATGCAATTGAAATTATGACCCCATAGTCTAATTGATTGGTATTCCTCTGGTTTCTATGCTAAGTTAAATTAAGAAATTAGGTTACCATGATTAGGGAATCTCAGGGAATAAACACCACTGTGGGTACCTGTAATCTCTGTGTGGGTGACAGTTGATTTGAATGTATAGATAAAAAGAAACCAGAAAAATCTGGAGAAGAGAACACCCTGCAGAAGAGATGTCAGGGCAAAGAAGGTGAGAGATTATTGTGTTTGATGGACAGGGAGGGAGACAATGCTGCTTCAGAATATAGGCTGATGGAGGCCATCATGTACAGGGTATGTGGGATTAACAGCAGGAGAAGACTGGAAACTGGAAGAAATGGCTTGTGGAGTTGACAAAGAAGGATCCCAGAGCATAGGTGTCAGGAGTGGCTTTTGGAAGGCTGATTTCCCCTGTATCAAAAGGGATTATAGAAGGCTGCTCATGTAGATACCACATTTAAGTCAGCATGCAACCTTTTCAGTCCTTTTTAAAAACTCATTTATTTGTTCATTTTACATACCAACCACACATCTCCTTCTCATCCTTCCTCTTGCTACCCCATCCCCACACTCCTCCATCACCTCTTTCAAAAAGGCAAGGCTCTCCCATGGAGTGTAAGGAAAGCCTAGTACATTCAGCTGAGGCAGGTCTAAGCCCCTCCCAACCTACATCACGGCTTTTTTAGCCATTTTTATACTTGTAGGAAGATTTTTCTGGTTCCTCCCCAAATTAGGATCACACTTGTCTAAAATTTGACTGCAACCACATTAGAAAATGCTTTCCCAGCATTACCTTACCCTTTCTCCTTTTTTTTTTTTTTTTTTTTTAAAAAAAAAAAAAAAGGACTTATTTTTAAGCCTTTTAGCTATGCTTGCTTGCTTGCTTTATTTATTTATTTGTTTGTTTGTTTGTTCTGATTTCACTTGTTTGATGACCTATTTTCTTCAAGGGATCATTCTCCAAGTTTCCGGGTTCTTCCTGCACTGCCCAGTCATTTGCGCTTCTAAAACATTCTTTCTAGCAATCTGCAGATCACTAACCCAGACTTTTACTTCTGTACCTCCTATTTAATTTACAGCTACATTAATAATGTTCTCCAGACACCTTGATTCCTGAAGCTGGTATCAAGTTGCACACGTTGATGGTTATCAGGAGAGCAGGATTTCTCCACTGGCTTCTCTTAGCTCTTTGCCCTAATTAAATCAGCTAACAGATTCCTGTTAAACTTTTTCTATATGGCAATGTTATTGGCAATAGATCACAAGGACTCTTGACTTTTTGGCACAGCTGTTTCCAACTTTATTCTTTCTCTTTCTCCCTGAAGCTTTTAGAGTTTGTTATTTGAATCTTGAAGTGTGAAGCTATACACAGGTTTAGTGTCAGATGAAGGGGTATATCCATCCTGATCACAAGCAGAGGCCTGTATTTTGTGCTTTAGAACTTGTAATTGTGTTCATCTAGGACAGTATTTTATGTGATTCAATAGCTTATTTAGCATCGATCATAGGTTTTACATTTGTAGCCAGAAGTTTCTCTGTCTCACCTACTCCAGCAGTCTGGATGAATCTCTCCCACCTTCTGTCTTGCTACTGTTTATAAAATAATTACTCAGAGGCTTATATTAATTACAAACTGTTTGACCTATGGCTCAGGCTTATTACCGACTAGCTCTTACAACTTAACCCATTTCTATTAATCTGTGTCTTGCCACTTGGCTTTGTGGCATTACCTGTAACATTGCATCTTGCTTCTTCTCTAACCTTGCCTTTTTCTTTCCTTTATCTCTCTTGGATTTCCCACCTGGATATGTCTTGCCTTGCCATAGGCCATGGTAACGTCCTTATTAACCAGTGGTAGCCCTGAATATTCACAGTGTACAGAAAGCCCACCCATAGCATACATTTTAATAATTTATACTCTTAAACTTCTGATAATCCCATCTGAGTACTTACAATGTGCAAATTTATTTCTTTCATTTTTTTTTTCAGAAAAATAAAGATGTCCCCAGAGCTTAAGGGAAATAGAAAAGTAAACATTTCATAGAGAAAGCATTTGGTCATTTCTGTCCTTTACCCCTCATATTCTTCTGTCCCTTCAACCTTCACAATAATTTATTGACTTGAAAAACAAGACTACAAAGAAACAGTGTGTGGCCATATCACTGTCCATAGTGCCACCATGCAATCTGGAGAACACGGATATGGAGTAGTCTCACATGTTTATCAGCCATGTGAATTGCAATGTCTCGGTTTGGTAAGGAAGTAGATTAAACTCTGATGTCCCTAAAGAGGGCCTTTGAATGGAAAGCCCCTGCTCTTAACAGGAAAGTGACTTGTTTGGGTGGGTTATTCAATTCCTTTGGTTTATGTTATTATTATAGGATTGGGTGAGTGTGCAAGCCTCTAGCCTTATGGATGTGTTTGTACCATTATGTCATGACTTTCTAGTTGTTTGAAGTTAACTGCTTATTTTATTTAAAAAAACAAAAACAAAAACAAAAACATGTCTGGACTTTTGGGAAAGAGCCAGCATGTCTCAAATTTCATGTATTATGAATAATGGATGCCTTTTCTCTCTCTCTCTAAATATACCTAGCATAGATTTTATTGATATTCATCAAATTTGCAATCCGGAGTGCCCTCGATTCAGCACAGATGTCTGGTTCTGGTCCTTTTCTGTTGTCATGGGAGTCTACACAGAGATTCTGCATCAGCTAGTAATCCTGAGCCTTTAATACCCCATCCCCAAAGGAAACTCATACTGTCGTCTCAAAGCCTCACAGCTACTGTGTCTGGCACTCTTCAGTCCTGTGGGCTTTTCTTTCTCTTCTCCAGGGATCTGGCACTGAAATAGTTTCCATAGCATGCAAGACAGGCAAACACATTATTCTGGATCAAAACAATCTGCTTTCTTTTATTCCAGGATCTTTCTGTAAATCACTAACATCTGTCAGCACCATGAAACCTGCAGGCTTTATGAAAACTATTTCCGTAAGGCGTGTTGTAGCCTCCACTTCTAAACTGATCTGACATAATTTAACCTGGGCACCACTGCTCTGCATCTATTTACCTTGAAGTTTCGATATACTGTTTACAGGCTATTTTTGGAGCCACCATGGGGAAATTGCCTATGTGCAGTACGTTTCTCAGGAAGACCAGGTGTTTTGAGTGAGGCTTCTCAGACAAAGGCATGCAATGGGTGCTGATGTGAGGGATTTCTCTCTGTCTCCTCACTCCTTACATCCTGAGCCAGGCAGGCAGCCATTTTTGATGTTTTCTTTTTTTCTTTTGCCACACACTGGAGAAAAAAGACTGAATGCTAACGTGCTCTCTGGCTGCCTGTCAGAACAATGGTAAACAGCACACCTGTCGGCTCTTGGCAATCAGAGATGGTGAATGACGAACACTGTTTTCCCACCTTTCTTTTCTTGATGAGTGCGTCACCTGCTACAATTCTTTCCCCTTTGGTTCCACAAAGGCTTAAATTTCCCCCTAAAGGTACCAAGGGAATTAAACCGTTTTACGGCTGGTGCTAATAAAACAGCTTCCTTTGGGGAAGGTAAGTTTTCTTGTAGGACATGATTCATTGCTCTTTCCACCTCCTTTCCCTATACTGGTCCCCTTCAGCATCTCACACAACTGACAGGAGTCTGCTCTCTCTTCTAATCTCGGCTTTGCATCTGTAAGCGGTTTTCTCCTGCAGTCACTCTGGCTTCCTAGAGGCAGACCAAAAGCCCCTTCAGCTAATGGCTCATTTAGCGTTCAATTTGTCAAATAATGTTCACAGATGTTTTTCTGACAGAGCAGCATGCAGGGCAGGTAATGACTGAGTGAGTGATCACTTGTGATAGGTGACAGGATCAAGGCACTGCCTCACCACATGGCTCAGAGGTTGAGGTTGCTGGTCGACCCTCAGAGAGGACAAATTTCATTTTATTTTTCAAGCATTCAAAGAGCTCTGTGATTCCATTTCAATTGAGACCTGAGCTGGCAACTTAATCAGCTCCACAGTGGTATGATGTATAGGTGCAATTTAAAGCAGTGTCTCTTTTGACGGAGTTCCCTAGCCTGGGACCTTTGATCAGAACTCTGGGTATATAAAGCACACACAAAATATTATACACACACTAACACCGGAGTTGTTCCAAACAGTCTTAATACCTGTTGATACGTTTCGACTTCAAACACACTTCAGAATCAGTCCAAAGAGACATGGGTTTTATAAGAAACATGGAAAGCTTTGTAGCCATAAACTAGAACGATCTGTCAAAGGTCCAGAAGAATGGAATCCAGCTGAAGTTTGCCAAAGCCAGGCCAAGACTGTGAGCCAAGCAGCCTAAGATTCCCTCAGCAGTACTGACTATACTTTTTTTCATGGCCTTGTATTGTTTCCATCAACTTGAAAAGCGTTATAAAATCTACAATCAAGTTAGTTTCTGGGGCATTGTGTTTTGAATACTGTTTAATGGGCTATGACAAAACCACATACTTTCTCCACATGTTCTTACACTGTAGGCAGATCTCACTTGGAGCTGGGCACAGCACCAAGCCCTGTGAACAGTACTGGAAGCTTTGGAAACAGAAAAAAAGGAACAGTCAAAGACAGCCGGAATGCTCAGAGGATGAGGAGAATTTCAGATTTACTCCTTACCAAATTCTCTACCCTTTACTTCCAACCCCGTTTGAAATTGGCCTGAGATAAACAAATCTAATTATTTCATATGCAAAGAAGAAAATCTTGCCTCTGAATAGAAAAAGATGAGCTTGAATACAGATGGATGGAAAACATTTAATGAGAACATTAATAAGCAGAGATGGGCTGGCAATCCACAGCTGCGGGTGTTGTAAAGTAAGGCTTTCTGGTCCCTTTTGATGAGCAGAAATTGAATGGCTCTTCCAACTTGATGCCCCAAACCTTTTTTTTCCTCCTCAAATGAGCAGCCTCATTTATTTTAATGAGAGCTTTTGACTAAGGAGAGAAAGCAGCTTAGCTATGGCACTGCTCTTAATCCAGTTAGCTGCTGAGTTTCCCCTCTTTTGTGGGTGTGTTGTCTTCTAAGGCTGTATTGGATGGCTGAGGAACAGGTTCAGCCAGTGCTTGTTAAAACTGCTAGATTTGCATACTCTGGTCCTTCCACTGATTGGCATCTTGTGATGGGGTGATTTGCATACTCTGGTCCTTCCATTGATTGGCATCTTGTGATGGGGTGATTTGCATACTCTGGTCCTTCTATTGATTGGCATCTTGTGATGGGGTGTTTTGGTGACTTACAGGGAAAAGGAATTCTCAGCTGTAAAATAGATCACGTGCTAAAACAGGTGACCCAAGGACCATCAAGATGTTTATGAGGTGTGCCAGCTCCTACTACTCTGCACAGAGCAGTAATAGTGAAATCTTTTCTCCCCTGTTATGACTAATAGTGGAGAATGAAATAGGGCAGTGTCTCCTTTAGCCTGACCACTGTATGCAGGATATCGGGAGGCTGTAATTCTTCATTAGCTGAGATGTTGAAGTTTACACTTGGAAATTTGACTAGGATGTGTGAATAACTTCTCATAATCAAATTGATTTGCCATTCTTTGGACTCATTTATTGAGTACTGCACTACCACTTAAAAGATTAAAAGATATTTAATTCATTTCTCAAAACAAGTCTATGTGTTAGGTGAGGATGTTCTTATTTTATAAATGAAATGTCTAAAGAGATGAAAAAAAATCTTGCCAATACAAGCAATGATTGGAGCCAAAATCTCTGAAATTCATGTTGCTATAATTTTTAATTAAAAGCATCTTGTAAGGTGGAAGATGGAAATCTTATCCATAAACAAAGAACTACAGGAAACTAAGGATTGCTGAGCGGCAGAAACAGTCTTTCCAAGTTATGAGCCCATTAATTGGTTATTCATTATTAAGTAGTGAGCCCTGAAATCATATATGTACAAGTAACATTATATGGACAGAGCTGATTGCATTTACATGTTTAAGTATACATATGTACATACAACATATACATTGTAGAGAAATTGAACATGAATTCTTCTACATTGCATGTATTAAATTATTTCTGGATTCTTTTCCTTTTTTGTAAGACAGAGTCTCTCTGTGGAGCTTATGCTGACCTTGAATTCTGGATCCTACCTTTTAAAATCCAAATGCTGGGATTATTCATAAATATTGCTAACAACTGACCTGTGACTCCAATTCCAGAATATCTGATAATGCTTAGCCTCTGGAGGAACATGCATGAATGTGTTGCACATAAACTTATACAACAACACAATACACAATTTAAAAATGAATCTCTAAAATAAAGAAAACAAATGAACATCTTTAATTTTTCTCCATTATTGAAATTGGTGTATTCTTAATAATTCAGTAAGAATATCCTTGTTGTTTGGTTTATCTTCTTTTAAACCTTCAAAGGTTTCTTATTGGGATACAAAATCTACTGCAAATGTGTTTTTCTATTTTCTCCCCTTTATTTAAAGAAGCCACTCATGATGCTGACATTTTTGTGGAAATGAGCTGGCTGATTGTAGAAGTTTTGTTTTCCATTTAGTCTTCAAAGTGGGCTTTTCTACACTCTTTATAGTGTTTCCTATAGCTTACTTTAATGTTTCATTGGTTTTTGTTTTTATTTAAAGTAAGAAATTCATGTAATTTAACAAATGCTCAGGAGTATGTTTAGAGTTTTCTTCACTGACACGACAGGCACAGAAGAGGACATTGACTTTTCACCATGAAATGTGATATTAGCTATAAGACTCTGGAGGTGATCAGATTCTGTAGATGGTCACCAGCTAGCCTGTGGGCTATCTTTTCTTTCTTTTTTTTTTTTAAGGAATATATCATTTTTTAAAATGTATGTGAATTGGTATTTTGCCTGCATATATAACTATGTAAGGCTGTCAGCTCTTGGAAGTACAGACAGTTGTTAGCTGCCATGTGGATGCTGGGAATCAAACTCAGGTCCTCCAGAAGATCAGTCAGTGCTCTTAGCTGCTGAGCCATCTCTCCGGCCCCATATCTTAGGTTGCTAAGAACTATTTCGTGACTAGTGATTGGATCTAGTCATTTTATTTTATTTTAAGCATGTGTTCAGAAAATTACCAGTGGCCATGTCAGGGGTGCAGGAGTTGGCAAGTACAGTTCAGGTGTCAGCCCACCAGGAGGAAAATCACTGATGGGTGAACCTCAAATAGGGAAGAGCTCAAGGCCACAGACTCTAGAATGTCTTTTGCTTCTGCTGTGCCTTTGCATGTTTGCTGCTGCCATCTTTCTCTGGTATCTGGCACGGTGTGGATGGGTGTGGGGAGTTCCCCACTGCCCGTAATGTAGTGTGTTTATCTCATGGAATCATCCTGTTCTACTGGGCATTTTTACCTATGAATTACTATGAAGATGATTTTCTTATAAGCTGTATTGTTCAACTGATAATAATGTTAGTTTAAATAGAATTTTGATGATAAAAAATAAAAGAAGGAAGTGTCACACAGCTAGAACACATGGGTTTCTATTGAGGAGCCATGTAGACTGTGGCTTGGGTAAGTGATTAAGAAAAACTATTGAGTCCCAGTAGCCCACCTAGATTAAATTCTTTTAACTTAAATGCTAGGAAATGTGTTTATAAGTTTCAAAGTGCCTCATAGCTGAAACAAAGCTTTGAAAATAACTTAAAGTTAGATTAAGATGTTTTTGTCAAGTAGCTTTGAGGTGAAAAACCCAAAAAGACAATCTAAAGTTTTCAAAAGTAGCATAGCTGAATGAAGTACTGTTAAAGGTCAGGGAACAAGAACAAAGCAGCCCAATTATTAGTCACTGATGTGCCTTTATTGCTAGGATTGGTTGGTGGCCAAAAGTGATGATTAATTTCTTGTGCCCATTTTTGCCTTCAGTCTAGTGGCATTTTTTTTTTTTAAAAAAAGAGATGAGTTAGATATAGGCTCTAAAGGTTTGAAGTAGAAGTAGAGCTGACTGTTTTTATGTATAAAAATTTTAGGTTTGTGATTCCTTTAAGATTTCTTATAAGATTGCCTTTCAAGATAAGTAATAAAGTGATTGGTCCTTTCTTTGTAACCACAAAACACAGCTTGCCAGTAAACAAATACCTTGTTTTCTTACACTCTGTCAATCTATAACAATTTGCGTGGGTATGAATGTATATAATTTGCTTTTCACCTGTAATATGTAAAATGTTTCATCATGTAAGGGATATAGGAAACACACTGTTTTTCATTTGTATTCATTTGTATTTCATTTGTATTGAAATCATTCACTTTGAAAATGGCATGTAACCACATTGTAATTTTTATACTGCCTGAAAGATTTTGCTGGGATATATACGCTGTAAGAAAAAGAAGATAGAGTTAAAATGAGTTAGAAGCAGAATATCAAGATTGAGAGAGTTGAAGAAAAACAACAAGAATGAGAGACTGAGAAGGGATTAGAAGGAAAATATCATGAAGGAAGATAAAGTTAGAAAAACCCATCAAGAATGAGGGGATTAGGAGGAGAGCATTAAGAGAGATAGAAGAAGAAAAACATCAACAGAGGTAGAAGGGACATTTCTGGACAGAAATAAGAAAAGATAATATAGTGCACAGAAGAATAAAGAAAACTATCAAGAAAGCATATAAATATCCTTTTCTCTAACCCTCTCAGATGAAAAAAAAAGTCATACTATGTGCTGACTCTGTGGATTCTCTTTGATCCCTGTGCTGGTGGAGGCTGGTCCCCCAGGCAACAATAGCAAATTATAGATGCTTGATGTTTTTATTCTCTTAACATACCATTGCAGAGTTTGACTTTTTAAGAGGGTACACCATTCTTGCATTCCTGGTCCCTTTTGTATCCCACTACATCATGCCATGTAATTGTATGTGCCTGTATATGAACCCAAGTTACTAATATTTAAGATTTATATCTATGTTTATAAGATATTTGTGTATAGTTCATTTCCTTAAAATGCATTTATCTAATTTTTGGTTTAAATCACTATTGGTAAATATATTTATTTTCTGAAAGATTCTGTGTGAGACTGGCATTAATCTTTCCTTAATCATTGTTGATGTCATAGTTGTCTCTTTTCCAGATGCCTCATTTCCTGTCTCTTCTTGCCTTGCTTCCAGCATCCTTTGTCTCTCAGCTGCCTTTGCTTCTTGCTGTTTCTGACCCTCATTGCTCTCTGGGACTTTGGAGTTACCTTTTTGCTGTTGCTGCTGCTGGCTTTGCTACTGTTGCAGAGCTCAGCCCACTCTACCTATGAAAAAGATCACAAATAGGCAACAAAACTACTAGGAAACTTCTCATTAGGAATATTGTCACAATGCTGGGGGGTGAGGGGAGATAACAGGAAGATATCCTCCAACTGACTCAAAAGTAAGCTTGGTTATATAGCCAGAAGGAGGAGTCATAGCCATGACTGCATTATGCATGTTATGTAAATGAAGAGTTGTATGTTCACCAATCACTATGCACGGCTGATTCCTACCAATCACAGCTCTTATATGGGGCTACTTCTAGGCCTCAGCCTTGTTCCAATCACAGACTTTTTGCTGAGTTATTAACTGCAGGCTTTCTCTCCTTGCCTGAGTGAGAACAGTTGTGGGTTGAGCCAGGTCATCTACAGTTTACTGGGGCACAAGTTGTCCTGACTAGAACAAAGATTTCTGGAGTATAACATGTCTTCATTTGTAATGTTCCTTTCAGCTGGGGTGATATATTTCTTAAAGGGCTAGTGAAAGACTTCAGATAGCCAGGCTATGTTAGACATGATCTAATTGTTTGGCAAGAGACTTCTTGGCTGGTGCGTCTCTGCTCAACGCAATTGAGATGTGGGAAGGAATATGACATCTGCCTTAAGCAACATATTCAGCTCAAAATATTCAAAGGGAAAAATGAAGGTGTATATGTCCTAATGAAGAGACAGAATGGCAGCTTTGAGGAAAAAACTCACACAAAATTATCCAATGGACTTTTCTGAGAGAGAGCCTGATGCTCATGGGTGCCATGATCAAATTTTGAAATGGGAGAGCAATTGGGATGGATACAGCATTACATCAGAGATGATATGATGGGGGCCTTGAAGGGAGAGAGAGGAAGACTTTTTTCATTTCATCAGGAGTAATAGCTTACAGCAGAAGAGGTAGAGTGGCCACCAAACACAAAATGAGGTGGTGAGGTCTGAGGGGAGGCTGAAGTACAGAGAAGCAGCCATCAGAGAACCTCCTCAAACAAAGGGTGCTCTCTGATTTTATGGATTTCTAAAGGCTGGCAGGAAACGTTATGCCACATGACACAGTTTAGTCAGGCTTATGTCACCAGAAGCCAGGTACAGGGTAAGACCATCTTGCAGCTGTGAGGTAGAAGGGAAGGGCTGCAGGGCTTCCCATGGAGATCTGAGGTCTGTGTGCTCTAATCTTCACAGCAGGGGCCTGTCAGCAGCAGGACTTGTGGTTTGAGGGTCTGTGATCTAACAACATATGTATTAAGGAATGACCATGATATTAACATTCCAGTACTGAACAATTTCCTTCTTGCAATGGCTCCAGTGAAGGTTGAATTCTCCTAACCTGTATTAGAAGAATTTTCCTTTTACAGAGCTACTCATATTTTCAACTTCTTCTATGTCAGTTTGGAACTTATTTATTAACAAGGAATTAATACATTTGTATGATTTCTGATATTCTGTTATAATAAATTCTGAATTTCAAGTATAGTTCTTTCAATAACAACAACAAAATCACCCTTTTTTCCTTCCTTCCTTCTTTCTTTTTTTTCTTACTGGTCAGGTTGATCTGATAGCTAATTTTATAAATTCAGGAAAACAGGTTTTAGCTTTCCTCCTTATTATCTGCACTTGGTCTTCATCAAAGGGCTGAGAATTAGTGTCCTCTCTTCCCATACTATTTGCTTTAGAAAACAGATAGCAATAAACCGGACTTCATTGATTTTTGTTCTATTTATTATTTTTTTCTACTAATAATATATTTAGTTTATTCTTCTTTCTTTTTTGTCTTCTTAAGGTAGGTTGTGATATTACAGTTTTCTTCTTTTTAAAACTATGAATTTCCTTCTAACTGCTATTTGTGGTACATACTACAAAGTGGTATATATCTTCATTATTGCTTAATAAAGTTTTCATTTATTATTAGTTTCTTTTTTTGACTTCTTCATTGGTCCTTGGTTAGTTAGCAATATAAAGTTTAGGGACTGTGGAGATAGCTTGGTAGGAGGGTGTTTGTTACACAAGTGAGAACATTTGTTGTGTAAGTAATTTGAACTCAAAACTCTATCACCTATGTAAAATGCAGACACTACCTAGAGAATGCCTGTAACCCAGTGTTACATAGAGAAAGCAAGTAGTTCCTGAGAACTTATCAGCCAGTCTGACCTAAATGATGAGCTTTAAGTTTGTGAGAAACCTGATCTCAAAAAATTAATTAAAACGCAATAGAGAAAGACACTCCCACAAACCACATTTGACCTCTACATGGGGGGGGGGTGCCCAGCCCACATATCTATATAGTTTAATTTCTAAATGTTTGAGAAATCATATTGTTATTACTTTCTTATTTATTCTACTAATATTAGATTCACATGCTGCAAGACTTTAAATGGCTTTATTGTACATTTGATGCTCAGCCTGTGTTAACTTGGTTTATTATAAGGAGAGAACGATGTTCAATATGGTTTTCTGTAAATACTAAATTGCCTTGGTGACAGTGTTGTTCAAGTGTTTTATATCCTCACTACTGTTACCAATATTTTTTATATTAATTACTAAAAAGTACTTTTTAAGTTTTCAAATACAGTTGCAGGTCTTTTCTCGTGCCTTATTTTAATTTTGTGATTATTGTAATTATTTTATGGAGTTTGGACCTCTGTTATTGGGAGCATGAATTTATTTTGTTTTCTTGTTACATGGATATTAATATAAATAGGATATTAATTATAACTATGAAATATTTCTTCTGCATCTCCAGGCATCCTGTCTTGGCAATCCTTTGTAATATTAACACAGGCCTACTTTTTAATGCTTTCTATTTATATGGGATATCTTTTTATCATTTTATTTAAAATTGATCTTTGTTTAATAAATCATAGAATATAGAGTATTCAGAAATGTAGGTATTATTCATTCATGGTCCATAATTAAACTCATTATTATTTACTTTCCAACTTCTATATTTAAAACTTTCAGCCATATTTTAAGTGCTGCCAGGAAAGGGTAATGGATTGGTTGAAGAGAGAATGCTACATTTCCTCTGTCTTGGTGTTCTGAGAAATGGAAAGGAGTATGTTAGTCTGCCGGTGTAGTCAGTAGTGGTAGGGGGAAAAAAAGTTAAAGAAGTGTGCTATGTGGACCTTGGAGAAATAGAGAAGTTTTTATGTCAAATGCAGTGAGCTAAGAGACATAATCTTATTTGAGAGAGGACCAAATTTATATAAAGTAAGTGAATTAAAGAGACAGAACCACCTTTTTTTCTTTTCTTTTTTTAAATAAGGGACACATTTGTATGGTACAAAAATACTGCTAAAGATCAGCACCCCAAAGCATTTTGCTAAATTATTAAGAAAGACGCACTTATTTTTTTTGTTTGTTTGTAAAAGAACAAAATTTTGGTTCAGATATGACTAGGAAGAGGGCCCAGAGCAAACACTCTAGTTTATCACTTAAGAACCCCATAGGCACATCATAGAAATGAAGGAGAGCAAGACATTAAAATCTACTGAAGACCAGATCAAAATGAAAGGCACATCCTGTTCACCTATTCACCAGTGACCAGGAAGGTACCTATAGGCAGGCATTATCAGAGCGCCATGCTTCCCACTGTTCTTCATGTATGTTTTGTGTTTTGTAAGTAATTCAACTATCTAATAAGGCAGCCATATGCATCACAAACTACAGTCTGGAAAACAAGTAGTAAAAATAGATTTAGACATCCTGGATAGAGGAATGATCAAACATAGATGATAACGTAACTATGATTAATATATTCAGAAAAACATATCAAGATGAAAATTTACCAGAAAATAAGACAGTGCTACATAAAAACCAATCAAATTGAAATTATAACTTTAGAGACTTCTCAAATAAAGGAATGATCCATAATCTCTGGCTCTGAACTCGCTATCAATTCCTCCCATCATTAATGGAAACCATGTTTCTTTAACCAATTTTCCATTTCGTTTTTTCACAGGAATCTTCTCTGTGAAAAGAAGAAATACTCTGATATATTTCAAGATAGTCACAGCTGAGCATAAAGTATATCAGACTTGTGAAACTTCATTATCTTATGGGAGGAAAATTAACAATTTCACATGACTTGATTGAATATATGTTTGAGAGCTATTTTCTTTAAAATTGTCTTTAGCGTTTCTGAAGTAATATTAGCACTTTTGAATCTTCTTTTAAAAGGGCCATCTTCCATTTGTGAAGTTTTGTATTTTATTATTTCTCAAATAAAGGAGCAATTTTGATCTAATCAGATATGGGGCTTTCTAATCTTATTTTTTGAATATAACCATTTCTAAGGTGACAGTACCATATTTAAGAAATTTACAAAAAAAAAGCTAAATTACACATTTTAGGGTTTATTGAAAATCAAGCATTATCTTCTGATGTCTGTTTTTCATGTAAAACCCAAAGAAAAACATACCTCATGTGATATCACTATATTGACATATTTGGTTAATCCACAAAAGCATCATGGTTGTTAAACAAAAGAATCATTGACTTTTATATTAGTTTTCTATTGCTGTGAGAAAATGTCCCTACAGAAAGCCAGTTAGGGAAGAAAATATGTTTTGGTTTGTAGTTTTAGAGGGCATATGGTTCATCATGGTGGGAAAGGCAGGTGGGAGGAATATGAGGGTAGGGTAGCCTGACAAGAAGCAGATTTCATCTGTACACAGGACAGAGGAAGAGATGGGGGAGGGAAGGGAGAGACAATACACAAACCGGAAGAGGAGGTAAGCTACAGAACCTCAAAAGGTTGCTCTGAATGACATACTTCCTCCAGCTAGCTTCCACTTCCTATAGGTTCCCTAAGCTTCCCAAACAGCAGCCAACTGGGGACAGAGTATGCAAATTCCTGAGCTTCGCCCCTCCCCCATTGGGAGCGTTTCTTATTTAAACCTCAACAACTACTTGTAATTCATTCCTTCTGACATCAGGTACTGAGTAACTACTGTGATCATGTTCTCACTCTGGAGAAATTAGAAATCTAGTGCTAGAGGCAGACATTTCTCATTTTAAGAA
The DNA here is from genome assembly GCA_004025045.1 of Sigmodon hispidus. Classification (NCBI taxonomy): domain Eukaryota; kingdom Metazoa; phylum Chordata; class Mammalia; order Rodentia; family Cricetidae; genus Sigmodon; species Sigmodon hispidus. Next base: position 93,501 of record PVIH01002288.1, read on the forward strand.
GACAGCAAAGCTTGTATGCCTTTGAGCAGGAATTTCTTATAGAAGTGGAGTAAAGGTTTAGGAAAGCAGTCTTTAGAAACAAAGGGAAAGTTGAAGACTCGACGGCTAATAGGGTGCAATGAAGTAGAAAAAGAAAGGTATGGCAAATCCGATCGTAATGATGGTATCGTGGGAGGTGGCTTTAGTTTTCTCGCACAAAGCTAGGAAATAGCAATTGAAGGGTCTCACAGAGTTCTCCCTTGTTGATTTATGTAAGCCAGCCGGCTGTGCTCTGTGTTCTATCCTGTCTTACTTCCTCACCAAAGAGTATTCCCAGCTCTTGCTCTTTCCTGAGACTTTTTCCACTCAGGGATGAAGAAGGTTGAGTCCAAATATCTCCTGCTAAAGACTTCTGAGTCTCTCACAACCGAGGTAGAGAAAGACAATGAGGAACGCTTGGAGAAACACAAAACTTCAGATTGAGTGTACACAACAGTGGGCGTTCATTCTCAGGCTTCAGTGCACACTGGGAATAGAGGAAGGACCTAATCACTGCAGATTGTGTGCCCTTGGCTGATTGGCAGAAATGATTTCTATCTATCTGGGCTAATGATAAGTACAAGTTTCCATCCGGGTGTCTAGGGTCTGTGAGAATCTCTGCCCAAGAGTTAAATTTTCCTTATCAGCAAAAAGAAGTCGTCTAGGGGCATCAACAAAGAATAAAACAAGACCAAATTGCAATAAAAGCATCAAACTGTATGGTAACAGCCAAAGATTTGATAATGTTATCTCCTTATTTGGTAAAGTAGGATGGGAAGGGAAGAACTCAGATGTTGTTCTGTAATGTAGGTGAAAATTTTGATGCTTTCAAATGCAAAGTCCTTAAGGAGAGATGATGTACACTATGAAGAAAAACATGTAAGTAGGCTGTAAAGCTTAATATTATCCAGCTTAATTTTCCTCCTTTGATAAGCGATGCTCTTTCATTGTAGCTTTAAAAAGAGTAGAGGGGCTGCAGAGATGGCTAACAGTTATGAGCACTAGCTCCTCTTATAGAGGACCTGGGTTCAGTTCCCAGCACTTACATGGTGGCTTACAACTGCCTGTAATTCCAGTTCCAGGTCATCTGGCACCCTCTTCTGGTCTCTGGGCATGTAGTGTGGGTGCTGTGCTTATAAACTTTATGTGCACATAAAATAAAGTATAATAAATATTTTAAAAGGTAAATTTTAACTTTTATTTCTTTGGATAAAATAGGAAATAATGCTTCCTTCTTAGTAGAAGTAATCACAGCTACTGTGGGTTCGAGAGTACAGCAGCATTCTGTATTCAGAAGTCAGGCTGATCCTTCCTCTTCTTCTAGCTCTTACGTTTTTTTCTGCTCTCTAAAGCGCTTCCCTGAGTCTTAGAAGGGGTGATACAGACATCCCATTTAGGGCTGGGAACTTCACAGTGCTTGAGCAAGTTATGGGTCTTTGTGCAAGTTCTGCCCATAGCAAGAAGTTTTATCTTGTTTTTTGTTTTTATTTCGTTTTGTTTCACCAAAGCTAACAGTAGCACCAGCCTATAGGGATAAACATAAATACTTAGAAGGTCATCTGATCACGTCAATTTAGAAAAACAACAGCAGTAACCCTTTCACTATTTCCTTCCCAGCTACACATTTATAGTACCAGATGGAACTGTTTTCCATGAAGCAGGCCTGAAATTCAATAAGAAGTGGTTGGTTACCCATATCACAGTCATGTCACTATTGTAGCAGTGAGTGTATCTTGCTTGAATGATCCTAAGCACAGTGGCATGCAAGGCCACAGCTGATGACAGTTCTCCTTTAGAAACCTGTTCTGACAATATGAAACTTAGTCAGCAGGTAAGAAGCTTCTAGATCAAGGCCAGTTCAACTCGAGTTCCCCATCTTTCAGCCAGATTGCATGGTATCTTCAGCAAAATTTTATTGCTATACTTTTGAAGGCTAGCATAGCCTTCCCTCACTTTAAATTTCATATCTCAGACTGTCCTTGAACTCATGGTAATTCTCCTGGCTCAGCCTTCAAGTATTAGGATTATAGGCCTTAGATACCATAACTAGCTAATGGGTATATTCATAAATGCCAATTGAGAAGCAGAAACTCTAACAATATGATTGGTAGCTGTATTCAATGTTGGATGTCTCACATCACTCAAATTTCTGTTAAATATACTTATTTATTTTCTGGGCTTATTATTACCATCTCTGACTGAATACCAAATATTCTTGTAGAATCTGGATTCTTGTATTAGTTACTTTTCTGTTTCTGCGATAAAACACTATGACCAAGGCAATTTATAGAATAAAAGAATTATTTGGCTTATATTTCCAGAGGAACAAGAGTCAGTCATGGGAGGGAAGCATGGCAGCAAGGTAGAGACATGGAGGGTATAGTAGAAACTGAGGCTAATATCTTAAATTACGAACAGGAAGCAGAGAGAGCAAACTGGAAATGGCATATGGCTTTGAAATTTTAATTCCAGTGACATACTTCCTCCATCAAGGCAACACCTTCTAAGTCTCCCCAGACAGTATCACCTACTGGGGAACACACATTCAAATGCCAGAGTCCATGGTGATATTCTTATTAAAACCATCACAGAGTCTGAGCACCATTGTTCATTTAAATTCCCCAGCTGAGTCTATTGTGTATCCAGAGTTGAGAATTACGGCCCTATCTTTGAGCTAGAGGTAACCTTTACATCATGACTCAAGATTTGACTGACTTTCCTATGAAGTCCATAGGAATGAAAGTATATATGAAAGCATTTGTTTTACATGTGCCTTGATGAACTGCTATTTCCCCACCTTCTGTAAACCAAATCATGAAATAATACTGTGTGCCATTTAGTGTCAGCTGGTACCAGGAATTGTATGCATTTCTCCTTCTAATGAGTTTCATTTTATATATGCAGATTAGGAACCAATTTTAAGAGTGACAAGTGGTGACTATAGGTAGAGGAGACAGATCATGCTTCAGCGTCATGACAAAAATGATGGATGTTCTTAGAGACATCCTGGCTGTGGTCCATTGACAGTGATTCACATGCCTTGTCGATGCCCTGTTAGATATTGCCCAGTTATTTAAACTGAAGGGAGCTCCAGGTTGGGAGGGTGATGTACCCTCCATCAAAGTGGAAAAGAGTCTTGAGAGGTGGGCTCTTCTTTTTCTTTGTTTCTTTGTTTTTAGAGACAGAATTTCTCTGTATAACTGTTCTGGCTGTTCTGGAACTCGATTCTTAGATTAGGCTGAACCGGAACTCACTGAGATCCACCTGCCTCTGCTTCCCATATGTTGGGATCAAAGGCGTGTGCCACCACTTCCCAGTGAGAGTTGGGCTCTTCTTAAGAGAGAAATTAATTAGTCATAAACTTCACTAACCATAAGAAGAATATAAATTACTTGGTGTCACAGATTCCAGTAAAAAAAAAAAAAAAATCATAGGGGTTACAGGGAACCTTACCAAGTCATGTTTGTATGAGCTGCTCAATTTTAGGTTTGTTTGTCTCAGGTTTTTCGTCTTAACAAATATGTATTGGAGGCCCAATTAAACATGAATTGATTAAAAAAGATTTTAATGTAGATTAAGTCTTAAACATTAAATGCCCCACAAATGCTCATTTTTTAAAAACTAACATTAACATTTAACTACATTTTATTTGGCAATATTATGTCTTCCTTTGTTCTGCCAGGGGACTTTGGCAGTACTGACTTGCAGGAAATGGTTCTGATACTAATCTGTAAGATCTGACCTTCAGCCAGACTCTAGAAGACACAATAGCACAATACACATCTGTGCTTTTCCACCTTGGAGTCAAAGTCACAGCAGATCAGTGAAAAGACACATCCAGTGGTCACCACTTACTATCTTCTTCCTTAATCCTTAAGTTTGTTTGCTACATTTTAATCAAAAGCTCCCTAAACTTGACCTTGCCCTGGTCTCCAAATCCATAACCATCTCATTTTCTCCCTTTTCCTTCTCAGTCTGTATTCTATGATTCATCATTTAAATTTTGTTGTCTATTATGCTTTCCCATTTTATTCTTATGATGTGTCTAGTCTTGGGTCCTACCACAATGAAGGAGCTTCTAGGACCTGGGAATCTTTATCTGCCTAAATGTACTTCCTCTTCCTTCCAGTGTCCGGTGTTGGAAATCCCAAGTCTGGTATTGGTGAATGTGAGATGAGCTATTTCCTACAAGTCTTCACAGCCAGCAACCAGCCTTCTTCTATATTTGCTTTGTGATTTGAATATGAAATGCCCCCTGCAGGATCTCCGGTTTGAATACTTGATCCCCAGCTTGGGTGCTGTTTTGGAAGGTTGTGGATTTTTTAGGACACCTAGCATCTTTGGAAGAAGTGGGTCCCTGTGAGTAGCCTTGAGATTTCAAAGCTCATTGCCACTTCCTGTTGATTCTGCTTTATGATTACAGATGTAGTGGGACCAGCCATCCCCTGCTCCTCAAGCCTCTCAATCTCCTCCATGATGAACTCTGTTCTTTGGAACTGGAAGCCAAAACAGACCTTTTTTTCCCCCTTAAGTTGTTTTTGTCCAGGCGAAGTCACAAGAAAAATAACAACCATACCCTTTTCTTAGACGAGAGTGTAAAGAGTCCTGTTAGCACACAACCAGTTGTGATGATCGCGAGGTCAGTTTTAGTTGCTTCTTTTCTCATACTTAGCCTGCAGCCACAGCTCCACCAATTTCAGGATGCTTCCCACACAGTGTAGGCTAGTGTGTGCCTGTGTGGTGCTCAAGGGCCACCAAGCACTGATTCACAGCTCCAAAGTGCCAAGTAATCTTTCGGGGGAAAAAATATTACAAATTGCTGTTTTAAAAAAATCAAAGTTTCTTTTTTTTTCCTCTTTAACAGTGGTAATTATTTGAAATATTGAAAAGGTAAAAACTTTTTAACCTTTGAAATCATGTAATACTGTGTTTCATTGAATACTATGTTTCCATTACTCCTGATTATTATGTCTGATTGTTCCTGCCTTCACCACATGTGAAGATTCAGTCACTCTTAGCTGAACTCAGAACAATTTGGAGTTCTGCAGAATGTCATTTTACTGTGCCTGTTGGACAAGCAAGTTGGGTATAGAAAAAGTTTGAATGCAGGGTGTTTAGGTGAGATGAGCAGAAGGAATGATTGAAATTTCTGTCATGTTACAGATCCCGGAGGTAGTCACTGGAACACAGATAAACTTAAGCAGACTTCTTCAGAAGCAGTTTTTGAAGGTCCCTGTGGAGCAGTGAAGCCACAGACCTGGCCAAGCTGGTCCTTCTGAGTTGACAGTTAACAGAACACTTTAGAGAGTACCTAGCTTATTATACTTCCTAAAACAGTATTTCTCAACTTGTGACTCCCAACCCCTTGAGGATTGGCTGACAGTTTTACACGGGGCAAATATCAGATATTCTGTGTACTAGGTATTTATATTACAATTCATAACAGTAACAAAATTACAGTTATGAAATAGGAATAAAAATAATCTTATGGCTGGGGTCGCCACAATGTGAACAACTGTATTAAAAGGCTGTGGCACTGGGAAGGTTGAGAAGCATTGTCCTGGAGAGTGAGCAAGTGTCTTGAAGTAAGAATGATGCTACATCTACAAATGTGGCATTGCAATGGCATGGCAGGTATCGTTCCCCTGAGATACTGAATTCTAGCCCTCAGTTTTCACTAGAGAGCAAGGCACCCTGGAATTCTGCTTTGGCTGTCTTGCAGGGCACCACACTTCAAATATGGTGCCTTGACATTTGAGAAACCATCAGGATCAGGATGGCTGCTGTCATCTTCCCTTCCTCCTTCCCTTCTGAAGCAGGGCATGAGATCTCATGTGACAGTAGAGTGTCCATAAGACAGGACTACATGTAGTCCCGGTTGGCCTCAGACTGGCTATGTAGCTGAGAATGATCTTGGACTTCTGATCTTTCTCCCTCTACCTCCTGAGAGCTGGGATTTCAGGTGTATACCTCAACACTCAGTTCATGCAGTGCTGGATGTAAATATCAGGCTTGGTGCATGCTATAACTAAGTTTCTGCCAACTGATCTGTGTCTCCACTCCATCCCAGGAGACATAGAAGAACGCAAGCACACAGGCTAAGCTAAGATCCCTCTCAGTTCATTGCCATTGGATTACCTCCTCTCTCTCTTTTGTCTAGCTATACTTCTCTGCTGTCCTATTCTTCACCAACTAAGTATAAACTATGTACTGACCTCCAAGAACCTTTCATATAAAAAAAGAAACTATTTAGGATGCCACAGAACCCATGATTGCCCTGTAGCCACATCAAGGTAATTGTGTCAGCTGTCTGTTTGCAGCAGTCCAAGTGGTAACTGATGCCAAGAGGTCAGAGCTTCTCCTCCAAGTGTGTTACAGAATCCCTGGCAAACAGAGGGATGAGTTGCCAGTGGGGCACTTTTCATGGTGAGCAAGAAGTCGAATAGGGATCTTATTGATTTCTGAGGGAAGTTCTCTGAAACAGAGGCTCTGTAGCTGTCCCAGCACCTTTTGCAAAAGCTGTGAGAATGAGTGACAGCATTGCTTTAGCTTAGAAGTCTTTGTGCCCAAACAGGATCCAAGTGAGCCCTCTTATATGCCCAAAGAACATTTGTCATTGCTGCTGGCAATGGCAGCGGGAGATCACTAGTGCCATAAAAAACGCACAGCTGTTTGTATGAGTCCAAAATGGCTACCTACAGGGCTATGGGGTAGGTCTTTGCAAAACAATATTGATCTTTGAAAAAAAAAGATGTTATAGTGTGGAAGGACATTTGAGTCTAATTTGTTTTAGTCATTTGAGGTTCAAAAACGAATTTGGGTTAATTGAGGAACAATTATAGGAGACGTTAAGTATTTATTGCATAATATAGTGACTCCAAAGTCTCAAATCTGATGATCTTTGGGGTATGATTCTGAAGGAAGACTATAGGCCTTTATCTACTGAGAAGGACTTCCATTTATTTAATGCAAATACATGTTTTTTCCATTATAGATGGCAAATATATACATATATATGTTACTGATATCACATAAGCCCTCTAAGAAAATCATTTGATGATAGCTTAGCATATCACTTTGTAACAAGAAACCAAAGGAGAGGTCATACTTATGGCTTCATGTAGCACTGTAATGTATGCCGGGAGGGGTAGGAAACAGGTTTTGCTATGCAGCCTAGTCCGGGTTGGTCCTCACTACCTTCCGTTTCAACTACATAGGTGCTGGGATTACAGGCATGAGACACCATGCCCTGCTCACATAACATCCATCACATAATATATAACTATTTTTCTGACTACACGGTAGAGTCATTTTTATCCTAAAACCTAGAGATGTGCTTGCACATGCCACAATGTTTCCAAGTGAGTGGTAGCTTATGTTGGTGCCAAATTCTAAAGTCAAGCAAGTCAGAAATCAAAAACCATAAACAAACTCCTTAGAAGTTTCTAAATCAATTATAAAAATATGTACAATTTAAAATATTGTCTGTGTGTGTGAGTGTATGCATCTGTGGGTGTGCTTGCCTGTGGCAGGCTAGAGGTGATGGCCTCTCAGCCATTGTTGATGCTTTGAGAAGAGTATGACATGCTTGTGGTGATATGTTATATATTTAATAAAACAAGTCTGGAATATCAGAGCCTATCTTTCTCAGCTGGTCTCCACCTTAGTTTGTTAGGCAGAGTCTGTCATTGAGCCCAGCTGACCAGTGAGTCCCTGGATTCTCCCTTTTAATAGCAACTTTTGTTCAGGTTAAAGCTGAGGTGTGTATAGAAAGAGAGTGATGTTTGGGCATTTATATCACCCCATTTGACAGAGATAGCAAGCATCAAAACCAGCTCTCAAGTCCCTTTTGGGATGAGGCTAGGTCGATGATTTTTACTAAGTTTCTGCTTTTTGACAAAACTTACCCATCACATTTTAATATTAGGGTTTTGTACTCTATGCTGTATATATGCCTAATGGAATAGCTATATTTCATCTCTTAGGGATTGTTCTCCAAAAGTTATGAAGAATGCCACAGGTTTACCTGCAGTATCTAGGTATTTGAATACATCATGAAATGGAGACTTTGGTCCCTTTACCCCTTCTTTGTCATTCTGCCATGTGATTCCTTCTGCTATGGGCTAACAGAGTATTTCCTCACCAGATACTTTATCTTGCTTCCCTCCCTCTAGGGCTGTGAGCTGAAATATTTTCACCAATATAAATTAGCAAGTTTCAGACAATCTGTTATTGGAGCACAGAGCAAATTAGTGAAGGGAATGAAAGTAGATTATATTTTCCTAAACTGAAAATTTGATTTATCACATTTTCTATGAAACTGTTTTTTATTAATTAATTAATTTTTTAAGGATTAAACACAATTGACAAATTCTTAACCAAATTAAACAAAAAAAGGGAAGACCTACTTCAATAAAACTAGAAATTGAAAGACAAACATTGTAACAGATGTGAATATAATTCCAGAAAATCATAAATTTTAAGTTTATATATAATATAAACATTATAAATTTGTTTCAATAAATTGAAGTTTCTGAAAAAACTGGTGAGTTTTTAGATAGCAAAATTAAACCTAATTTATAATGAATAAATTTAACAAATGCATACTTTGTAACCTGCTTGAAATACTAATAAAATACTCCATACTAAAAATAAAAACCACCAATAACAGAAACAAACACAAGAAAATATAGACTTACTACAGAATTCTACTATAACTTAAAAAACTAAGACAAATACATATGATATAATTGCATAAAACTTAAAAAAATAAAATCTTTAAAAGTTACAAAGCCAGTGAAACTCTGATATTAATCATAGAATTTCTTCTTTTATTTCTTTATACATATTTATTATGTGGTGTTTTTACATCATGTACCACATCAAGCTCAAGTATCAGACCTCTCAGAATCATGCCTGCTCTTGATCTCCCCATTTACAAAACCACCCATTGGTGCTGCTCATTTACTTACTGGAGCATAATTAAACTCCCTGTGGCCAGATGCTTAAAGAAAACAAGGCTTTCCTCACTCACACCCCTGCCAGAGGCCATCAATGCAGAAGTGAGGCATTGTGTCATTTAGCTATGTTCCAGCCTTGAGTTTTTGTGTACAATGACATCTCTCTCTTTTTATTCATTTTTTTAAGGTTCACTAGTGAGTGAGAACATCCCATGCTTATCTTTCTGGGATTGTGATACCTCACTCAGGAGGATATTCTCCATATCCATCCATTTGCCTGCAAATTTTAGAATATCATTTTTTCTTACTGCTGAGTAGTACTCCATTGTGTAGATGTATCACAGTTTGTTAATCTATTCTTCAGTTGAGGGACATCTAGGTTGTTTCCAGGTTCTTGCTACTACGAATAATGCTGCTATGAACATAGCTGAGCTAAGGTTTTTGGGGTGCGAATGTACATCTTTAGGGTATATGCCCAGAAATGGTATTGCTGGATCTTTGGGGAGATTGATTCCCAGTTTTCTGAGAAACCACCATACTGCATTCCAGAGTGGCTGAAAAGTTTACACTCCCACCAACAATGGAGGAGTGTTCCCCTTGCTCAGCAACCTCTCCAGCATAGGCTATCATCTGTGTCTTTTATCTTAGCCAATCTGACAGGTGTCAGGTGATATCTCAAAGTTGTTTTGATTTGCATTTCTCTGATGGCTAAAGATGTTGAACACTTTTTCAAGTGCCTTTCAGCCATTTTTAATTCTTCTGCTGAGAATTCCCCTTTTAGTTTTGAACCCCATTTTTTAACTGGATTATTAAAGGCTTTGGGCTCTAATTTCTTGAGTTCTCTATATATTTTAGAGATCAATCCTCTGTCACTTGTGGGGCTGGTAAAAATCTTTTCCCATTCTGTAGGCTGTTGTTTTGTCTTATTGACTGTGCCTTTGGCCTTACAGAAGCTTCTCCGTTTCAGGAGACCCCACTTATTGATTGTTGTTCTTAGTGTCTGTGATCACCTGTGCCAGTGCATTGGAGGGAATTTCTCACTTTGTTTTCTATCAAGTTCAGTGTAGCTGGGTTTATGTTAAGGTCTTTGATCCACTTGGATTTGAGTTTTGTGCAAGGTAATAGGTTTGGATCTATTTTCATTTTTCTACTCACTACCATCCAGTTATACCAACGCCATTTGTGGAAGATACTATCCTTCTTCCATTGAATATTTTTTGGCCTCTTTGTCAAAAATCAAGTGTTCATAGGTGTGTGGGTTGATGTCTGGGTCTTCAATTCAACTCCATGATCCACAAGTCTGTTTTTATGCCAGTACCAAGCTGGTTTTATTACTGTGGCTCTATATTATAATTTGAAGTCGGGGATGGTGATGCCTCCTGAGGTTATTTTGTTGAGCAAAATTGTTCTAGTAATCCTGGCTTTGATGTTATTCCAAATAAAATTGAGTATTATTCTTTCAAGGTCTGTAAAAAATTGTGTTGAGATTTGGATGGGAATTGCATTGAATCTGTAGATTGCTTTTGGTAGAATTGCCATTTTCACTATGTTGATCCTACCTATCCAGGAACATAGGAGATCTTTCCATTTTCTTATATCCTCTTCAGTTTCTTTCTTCAGTGATTTAAAATTTTTGTCAAACAGATTTGATACTTTTTTGGTTATAGTTACAACAAGGTATTTAATGCTATTTACAGCTATTATAAAAGGTGTTATTTCCCTTATTTCTTTTTTAGCCTTTTTATCTTTAGTGTATAAGAAGGGTACTGCTTTCTTTGAGTTAATCTTGTATCCTGCTACATTGCTGAAGGTATTTATCAGCTGTAGAAGTTCCCTGGTAGAATTTTGTGGGTCACTTATGTATACAATTATATCATCTGCAAATAGAGACAGCTTCACTTCTTCTTTTCCAATTTGTATCCCCTTAAACTCCTTTCGTTCTTTTATTGCTTTAGCTAAAACTTTGAGAACTATATCTAATAGATAAGGGGAGAGGAGACAGCCTTGCCTTGCTCCTGATTTTAGTGGGATTGCTTTGAGTTTTTCTCCATTTACTTTGATGCTGACCATCGGCTTTTTGTAAATTGCCTTTATTATATTCAGGTATTTTCCCTGTATTCCTGATCTCTCCAGGACTTTTATCATGAAGGCATGTTTGATTTTGTCAAAGGCTTTTCAGCATCTAAGCAAATGATTATGTAGTTTTTTTCCTTCAATTTGTTTATATGATGAATGACGTTTACAGTTTTCTGTATGTTGAACCATCCCTGCATTTCTGGAATGAAGCCTACTTGATCATGGTAAATAACTTTTTAAATATGTTGTTGGATTTGGTTTGCTAAAATTTTGTTGAGAATCTTTGCATCAATGTTCATGAGGGAAATTGGTCTGTAATTCTCTTTCTTTGTTCCATCTTTGAGTGGCTTGGGTATCAGGGTTATTGTGGCCTCATAGAAAGAGTTTGGCAATGTTCCTTTGGTTTCTACTGTATGGAACAGTTTGAGGAGTATTGGTATTAGCTCTCCCTTAAATGTCTGGTAGAACTCTGCCCTGAAACAAGGGCCTGAACTTTTTTTCATTTGGGAGACTTTTAATGACAGCTTCAATTTCCTTGGTGATATAGGACTGTTTAGGTCTTTAATCTGATCTTGATTTTAATTTTGGTAAATTGTACCTGTCCAGAAAGCTGTCCATTTCTTCTAGGTTCTCCATTTTTGTGAAGTATAGATTTTCAAAGTATGACCTGATAATTCTCTGGATTTCCTGAGAGTTTTTTGTTATGTCCCCCTTTTTATTTCTGATTTTGTTGATTTAGATACTGTCTCTCTGATTTTTGGTTAGTTTGGATAAGGGTTTACCTAGTTTGCTAACTTTCTCAAAGAACCAACTCTTTGATTCATTGATTTTCGGTATTTTTTTTTTTTGTTTCAATTGTGTTTATTTCAGCTTTAAGTTTGATTATTTCCTGCTGTCTATTCCTTCTAGGTGAGTTTGCTTCTAATTGTTCTAGGATCCTCAGCTGTGCTGATAGTTCTCTTGTGTGGGATTTCTCTAGTCTTTTCATGTAGGCATCTAGTGCTATGAATTTCCCCCTTAAGACTGTTTTCATTGTATCTCATAAGTTTGGGTATGTCGTGGATTCATTTTCGTTAAATTCTAGGAAGTCTTTGATTTCTTTCTTAATTTCTTCCTTGACCCAGAGGTGGTTCAGTTGAGTGATGTTTAGTTTCTATGAGTTGATAGGCTGTCTGTGGTTCTTGATGTTGTTGAACTCTTAACTTTAGACCCTGGTGATCTGAAATGGTACAAGAAGTTATACACATTTTTTGGTACCTGTTAATATTTGCTTTATAACCTAGTATGTGGTCAATTTTAGAGAAAGCTCCATGGGGTGCTGAGAAACATGTATATTCCTTTTTGTTTGGGTGGAAGGTTCGGTATATATTTATTAAGTCCATTTGGGTCATAACTTCTGCTACATCCCTTATTTCTTTGTTGAGTTTCTGTCTGGTTGACCTATCCAAGGGTGAAAGTGGGGTACTGAAGTGTGTTAAGTTTGATATGGGGTTTAATCTTTAGAAGTGTTTGTTTTACATATTAGGTGCCTTTGTGTTGGGGGCATTTATATTTAGGATTGAGATTTCATCTTGGTGAATTTTTCCTGAGATGAATAAGTAGTGACCATCCTGGTCTCTTTATTAATTTTAGCTTAAAGTCTATTTTGTTAGATATTAGAATGGCTACATCAGCTTATTTCTTAGGGCCATTTGATTGGAAAATCTTTCCCAACCCTTTACTCTGAGCCTGTGTCTGTCTTTAAAGTTGAGGTACGTTTCTTGTATCAGCAAAAGAATGGTTTCTGGTTTTGTATCCATTGGGTTAGTGTGTGTCTTTTCATAGGTGAATTGAATCCATTGATATTAAGGGATATTAATGTCCAATGATCAATATTTTCCCATCATTTTTGGTAGTAGCTTATATTTCCTTTTTTTCAGGGGGGGTTTCTTCTGTGGGCTTATCAATTGGCTTTGGTTACATGGGTGTTTCTGGTTTCCTTAGGTTGAAGTTTTTCCTCTACCGCTTTTTGTAGGGTGGGATTTGTGGTTAGGTATTGTTTAAATCTGGTTATGTTGTGAAATATCTTGTTTATTCCATCTATGTTGATTGATAGTTTTGCTGGGTACAGTAGTCTAGGTTGGCATCCATGCACTTTTAGTGTCTGTATAATATCTGATGAGGACCTTCTTGCTTTCATTGTTTCCATTGAATAGTCAGGTGTTATTCTGATGGGTCTGCCTTTATAGGTGATTTGACATTTTTCCTTTGCAGCTCTTAATATTTTTTCTTTGTCCTGTAGGGTTTTTTTTTGTGGGTCTAGTCTATTTGGTGTTCTGTAGGCTTCCTGTATTTTTATAGGCATTTCCTTCTTTATGTTGGGGAAGTTTTCTTCTGTGATTTTGTTGAATATATTTTCTGTGCCTTTGAGCTGGTATTCTCCTTCTTTAATTCCAATTATTCTCAGGTTTGGTCTTTTGATGGTGTCCTGAATTTCCTGGACATTTTGTGTTATGACTTTTTTGGTTTTAGTGTTTTCTTTAACTGACGTATCTCTTACCATTATTGACTCTTCCACCCCAGAGATTCTCTCTTCCATCTCTTGGATTCTGTTGATTATGCTTGAATCTGTGGTTCTGGGATGTTGTTTCACGTTTTCTATTTCTAGTTTTTTCTCAGTTTGTGCCTTCTTTATTGCTTCTACTTTAGTTTTTAATTTTGGTAAATTTCTTTCACCTGTTTGTTTTCTTTTTCTTTATTTTCTTTCAGGGATTTGCTCATCTTTTCTAATTTTCTATTTGTATTTTCTTCTATTTCTTTAAGGCAGTTTTTTATATTCTCTTTTTAAGGCTTCTATTAGTTTCATAAAGCTGTTTTTAAGGTTGTTTCCTTCTATTCCCTCTTTGTTGTTATGTTCATGTCTTGAAGCTATAGAGTACTTGCTTCTTCTGGTGTCTTGTTGACCTTTGTATTGTTGTATGTATTCTTGCACTGCCATCTGCCCATTGTTTCCCCAGTTCACTCTTGGTTCTTTCTTGGTTGGCTGTTAGTGAGTTGTTGGTCTGAAGACTCTTAATCAGCTATGTGTTCAGAGGGTTGGCTGTTCTCGTGAGGTCGCAGTGTTATGATGCCAGTTGTCACCTCTTGACCTCTCACCTCTTACCTCTCAGCTGTATGCCCAGGGACTTGGCTGTTCCCCTGCAGCCATATACTAGGTGGGCTGTGCTCTGCACTGAAGCTGAGAAGCCGTTTCAGAGCTTGGGTTCAGGTGGCAGAAGTCACTTTCTGACCTCTGACCTCTCAGCTGTCAGGAATTGACAGTTAGGAACTCCTCTGATTCCTTGCTGTTATTATGCCACTTGTGGTTGGTGCAGACTGTGTTCCCCACCGAAGCCAAGTCACTTACCTCCAAAGCACAGGATCAAGGGACCCAGCTGTTCCCCTGTTGCTAATTTCCCAGCTGTGTTCTGGGCAGGCAGTGCTCTGTGCTATAGCAGATTGGCTATTCAGTGCCCTGGTTCAGGTGACAGAAGTCTGAAACTGGTTTTATAGTTACATCATGTTAGTTTCTTCTTACAGAACATTTTGTTTCTGTGAGATATGTTGGCTTGTGTGTGTGTGTGTGTGTGTGTGTTTTTGTGTGTGTACATGCAGGAGTGTCTGAGTGTGCAAAGACATCTGGTATAAGCCATTATTGATGCTTGAGAAGAGTATGACATGTTTGTGGTGATATGTTATATATTTAATAAAACCAGTCTGGAATATCAGAGAAGAAATCTACCCACAGTCAATCCAGGAGGATCAGAGAGTGGTAATTCACACCTTTAATCCCAGTAAGGGGAAGGTCCAGCAGGATGATGTATGCCTTTAATCCCAGCAGATCTGAGTTTGAGGCTAGCTTGGTTTACAGAGGGAGTTCCAGGCTCCCAGGCAGGCAGTGGTGGTGCCATGCCTTTAATCCCATAACTCCAGAGACAAAGATCTTTCTGTGTTTCTGTGAGTTCAAGGTTAACTACCATATAGTAGTAGCCCACGCCTTTAATTTTAACCTGGATTTCATACAACTCGGTGAAGAAGGTATTTAATGTAGGCATAGGAAGACAGGTTAGGCATTAGAAGCTACAAGGAATGAGGAGAGAGGCTGAGGAGGCTGAAAGATAGCTGGGTGAGATTTGACTGTGGTGTTTCCTCTCTTTGATGTTTCAGCCTTTCCCTGATATCTGGCTCTGAGTTTCATTTATTACAGCCAGAATCTGTGCAATACATGCTTGTCAGGAATTCTGAAGGAGTAGGTCCTGGAGAAGCCATTTCTGAGTAAGGCTGAGGAAGCTCTTATGAAATGTCAGCCAGACAGGGGAAGTGCCTGACACTGGGAATGTGCTCAGCTGTGATGGAGGAGAGGACCAACCTGAGGACAGTCTCGAACTTCACACTCCAGCTCAGTGTTTCTTGATCTCTTTTCTGATGCCTTTGGAGAGCAGCGTTAGCTGTTCTAGAAACTCTGAAGACCACGTGACCCTCAAATGGAGAACCCTTCAAAGGACACAGTAGGACAGAGGCTGTGACTCATAGAAGGCCAAATGACAGGAAAAGGGATGGCAGCAGGTCAGCTTTGTGTGTGACATGTGAGTCCTGTTAGAGACTCCTAAAGATGCTGAACTTACAACGCACAGACATTTGAGTTATCACTACTAATGGGACCACATCTGCACCCACAGGATGATACAGCCAAGAGAAAATTCTGTTTCCACCACTATTGTTACATACAAAATGGTAATTATTTGATGACACATCTGCTCCCCTGCTGTGTTGCAAGGCCCTGAAGGCCAAGACGCCACATTTTATTTATCTTTGTTTTCTAGAGTCTAGCCTTTGTCTCTGGTGAATAGTAGATGTTCATTCAATATAGCTTTTAAAGGGCAGAAGAGACTTTGCATTTGCTCTCTTGAGGATAATAGGACTAATCACGTGAAATGTAAAGTTTCTTGGTCAGGTTTGGGCTAGTTTTTTATTTTTATTATTTGTAATTAATTAATTAATAATAATTATTTTTTATTTGTTTGTTTTGTTTTCTGAGATAGGGTTTCTCTGTGTAGCTTTGGAGCCTGTCTTGGAACTCACTTTGTAGACCAGGCTGGCCTTGAACTCACAGAGATCTACCTGCCTCTACCTCCCAAGTGCTGGAATTACAGGTACATGCCACCACTGCCTAGCTTACTTATATTTTTTATTATTTATTTTTTGCTATTACAGCATCTTCTCTCTCACAGGTTACTGTTGCAAATGGGGATAAGATCAGTGACAAGCTTTTTGTACCTGATAGAAAACTTTCAAATTAGAATTATAGAAGGAATGTCCAAATATCCCAATAGATTAGAACAGTCATCATTTTGAGAGAGAGAAAAAGAGAGAGGGAGAGAGACAGGGTGTGGGGGGGAGGTGTTGTATAAAGGAGAAAGGCCAACATTTCAATATTCTAACATCTGGCTTTGAAAGGCTCAAAATGAGTACAACGTAAGACTTGGTTTCTGACCCCACTGAGTTCTCTAGACAGTTACCTACACATCTGTCTTCCTGCGGGGAGAGGCCAGTGAGAGCCTGGAGAGGAGGTGTGAATAAAGAACCAGTGCAAGAGACTGAAGGGAGGCTAGCAATGGCTGGGCTTAGCCGCTCACACAGCTCTGCCACATTCCTCAGAACAAACAGCTATTAAAATCCAAGCACACAAAGCCTGTAGCAGGCTTAGTAATGACAAGCGCTGTCAGCACACTATAATTAACATGGGGTGGTATAATTTATAAGGAATGCACTATGTAGTCGAATGCCAACACAGAGGGGGGGAAATATCTGCCGCTAGCCTATGGAATCAAAAGTAGCCTCCTCCGTAGATGTAAGCAGCTTTCCTTCCAAATGCTCTTTAATTAATTTTTTTTTTCACTCCCAGAAGCCCTTTTGCACACTAAATTCTGTGCAAGGCAAGAGTGAGCCTTGTAGGTGACCCTTCACCTCCCCTCCCCCTCCCGTGTTAATCAAGAAGGGACGTCTCAGCAGATTGTCTTCACTGTACATAATTAAGCAATTCTGAATGCTCAGTGAAACTCAAATGGGATGGCACAGAGCCTGGTAATATGACAGTTAATGGAATGAGACTAGCACTTACTCTGCCTCTATAATAAGCAAAGGCTTTTTGCTTTCCGACGGAGGGCAGGAAGACAGGAAGGCAGTCACAAAGGATAACAACAATGACGACATGGGCTTGTTGGGCACCTCTCTCTGCCTTTGATGATTGGCTCGGGAAAGGAGCACACACCCTAACTGGAAGAGATGACCTCTTAATTGCCCTTACTCAGTGGTTACACTAAACAGAGGCTTTTTCTTCTGTAGAAGCATAAGTTGGGGTGAGAAGAGTCCCAGAAAATAGCTGTAATGGAAGGCTTTTTTACACTTCTCCCTTTCTACCTCCTGCACACCTTTACGCTAGCCGAAAAACTGCCTCAAACCTCCTTCCCTGATGAAGAAGATGCTTAAAGATGCTGTGTGTTGCTTTGCTTTCAGAGGGTGGCTAACATGAGCACTGTCATAAGGGACCATTTGCTAGGTCTGTGGTTTTCCTTACACACACACACACACACACACACACGCACACGCACACGCACACGCACACGCACACGCACACGCACACTCGAGCACACACACCACACACACGCACACGCACACACACACCACACACACGCGCACACACACACACACACACACACACACACACGTTTCTTCACTGCCTGCAAGGAAGGAAAGAATCTGTGGAAGGTTGACTATGAAGCAAAGAAATACAGCGATACACCTCGACAGTTATTTTTAGCCACATAACCTTGCATTGCAAATTAAACATGCTCGTTGGTTCTGTCCAAAAGAACTTCATGAGAAAAACCTCTGGGCTGCCTGAGCTGTGGAAAGAGCAAGCTAATGTGGTCTTTAAATGATCCTGCAGAGGAGAAACATACCAGACATTCATCTGAGATGCAACCAAGCAGTGCCATGCGTCTGCATTCCATGCTGTGAGACATCATGGGGGTAGAGGCACAAGGAGGAACATCCCCCCCCCCCAGGGTTCTGGAGCTGGTGTTCGTGATGACTTATAATTCTTTAAATCAGTGCTTCTCAACCTTTCTAATGCTGTGACCCTTTAATACAGTTTCTCATGTTGTACTGACCCCCAACCACAAAAATATTTTTGTTGATACTTTGTAACTATAGTTTAACTATCATTATGAATTGTAATATCTGTGTTTTCCAGTGGTTTTAGGGGACCCTATGCAAAGGGCTGTTTGACTCCTACAGGGTCACACCTCACAGATTAGGAACTACTGCTTTATGTTGAGGCTGTCTGCAGAGAGATGCTTTAAGCAGGACCTCTTGGCTTTAGATTTTCAGGGAGGAAGAGTAGGGTGATAGCCCATAGACTTGGCTTTCCTGAAAAGCTCTGGATTGTAATTTGGGTTTATATTCTGGGCTCTGCTACCAGCTTCCTTGAATTAGTCTCATTATTTTGTGAAGAAGAAACCAGAGAGATCTTTCAGTGTCTTGAGGTTTTCTGATTCAAGGGTATTGTGAGAAGTTTTGGTCAGCATCCCAAATTCTATTTCTTGGGGGATTATGTTCTTAGGTTAGAGATAGCATCTGGCTTCCGAGTGTGTTTGCTCTAGATTCTGCTGGAAATGCAGATGTTTCCTTGGGAAATAGGCTGAAAACAATGGGAGCCCCTCTGCTTTTAAAAGGCATGGCTTGCTGCACTGGAAGCCTCCACTTCCTCCCCATGAGGATGAACATAAGTCCTTTCATTTGCATCCATCATATTTTATCTCATATCCAGAAGCCTTTTAATTTCAGCCGAAATCTCAACATATGTTATCTTGCTCCAAAACAGCAAATGGTGGCTTAAAATATACTCGTGCATTTCAAGTGCTGACTATCCAACAACATGTGTGTGTATGTGTGTGTGTGTGTGTGTGTGTGTGTGCGCATGCACGCGTGTGTTTCCCTCCTATTCATATGGTACATATTTCAGCAATTTCATAGAGAGTTTTCTTTATTCTTTCTGCTCTTTTAAAGCATGAAAGCACAAAGCAAATGCAAAGAGAATCCAAGAGCATTTTGTAATTCTCAAAAGGTTAATTGAACTATTTATAGACTAAACTGTAAAGCAAAAAGCCCCAGCATGACCCTTCAGGGTCACAGTAGTAATAGCAACCTCAATGGAGCCCTGACCAGTCATGAATTACTGTCTGTGATACCGAGAATGCTGACAGTTCCATCACAGCACTGTTTCAATAGAGAACTCCATATATTTAATGCGCTGATACTGTTTTCCCTCTAAATGACAGTCTTGACAGATGGGCCTAAAGCATCGCAGACGTTTGAACAAGGAAATAGAGAGGGAACCTGCTGGAAGCTGGGCTTCATGCAGCCAGCCGAGGATGATGAATAGAGTGTGATTGTGTCTGACAGGTAGTAATATAACTATTCATTCACCACAGAACACCTGGAGCACACTATATTAAATGGTACAAGATGGAGAGATTCTGTGACAAGAACAGGAAGTGTGAATCCCAGGCAGAGTTTAGGTACAGCAATATAAAGGGTCAGGGGTCAAGCAATATAAACTGCCTGGGAGAAGGCTATAATTAAATGATTTGCTTACTAAAGTGTTTCTAATGTTTTGCTAACATGTTGCCAGGATCATTACTTCAGCATGTCTGAACACTTCCCATAAAAGAAGCAGCCTGTCCCCACCTTTCCCTCTCTCATTCTCCTTGGCAACAGGATTAGGTCTCATCCTCTCTTTCTGCCTATGCTAGGATTCCAAAGGATAGTCCGGGAGAAGACAACAGAAGGGTTGAGTTGCTAGAGGACCATCTTTTGGAGGGAAGGACAGTAATTCATCCCTGACCCAGTAGCATTTGGGTGGAGGATATAGAACAGAGGCAGGTTATCACTGGGTCACAGCACAGGTGACTTCCTCCAGGAGTGGGGGAGCAGAAGGACAGTGGGTTTCAGAGAGGGAGAAGGGCTGTGTCTTCTAATAGTCACCTCTTGTGTATATCCAGTGACAGCCAAGGCACTGAGATGTTACTAAGCAGCCAAAGAATTGTTTTGAAAGCTTTTTGCTAGGATGAGGAGGAGTGGGGTAGTAGGGAGGATTGGATGGTTTTCAGAACACCCTCCTCCAAGCTTCCAATGCATCTATGACTAAATATTTCTACACCTGCTTCTGAATTAATTTTTAATTACTTTGTCTGGCTTGTCACGCTCTGAAAGCTTCATTTCTGGAAAGTGTCAGGTCATATAGCACAGCTGAGTTGACACTTTCAGATTTGGCATTTTACGTTATCTATGTGTGAATGTGCTGTAGACCACACAAATCTACAGAAGTTAATAGAGTACCAAGTTCTGTGTATGTGAGAAAATATTCATATATATATTTATATATATGAATAATATATATATATTCTCCAATCAGAATCCCCCACCCAGGAGGCTGTGATGGGGACCAGTCTCCTTCTAAAATCCCTGGGAAGGAACACACTCGGCAGTGGCTTTTCCATGGGCACATGTTCATCAACTGCCACGTTAAATTAGTTTTGCTTGTCACTTTCTTTATACACAGGATCCTGTGGCAGCTAAGGCAGGCCCCATGTCTTCTATCATGGTTCTGTTTACTGCATCCCTCTGGGACTGGGAAGCTGGTCACTTTTGTCTTTTCAAATCTCATGTTTCCCCTCTTGTCTTGGAGGCTGATTTACCTGCCATGAAGATGCTTTGACAGCAAGCTTACTGCTCTGGGAACCTGACTTTACAATTTCAAATTTGCCTAGCTCATGAAAAATGCATTGCAAACAGGTAAGTTCTCTTTGTTCAGCCTGCTGCTGAGTGAGAAGAACACTGAGTTAACACTTACAAAAGATTTTGCACATGGTCTCTCTGATGAGCTATGAAAAACAAAAATCCAGCTAAAATCCTTTCACCTGCACATCTACCTCCTAAGTCTAAATCCTTACCTCCTAAATCCTGTGCACAGCCTCCTTCTTCAATTGCTATTATTCAGCTGTTTTAATTATTAGGGGTTACTGAGATATGGACACATCTAGGTCTTAAAGACACCTACAGATATGTATATATTTTATCTTATAAAAGATTATTTAACAACTGATAGCTCTATTCTAACCTCAGAAGAATGAGTTTTTATGAATTGGGCAAATGTGCACAATTTTATTTGGCAAGTGTTTTATACGCAAAATGAAAGTTTATCAGAAAATCTCTCTCTCTTTTTTTTGGCCTTAGTTAAGATTTCTCTAACACATTAGACTTCCTGTGGACATTTGGTGCACCAGATTTTTACAAGCACACAACCAAACGTTTCTCATTTCTGTCTACCTTCTTTAAAAGTAAACTCTATTGCCTAAACTGGGCCCAGTCCCTATGTAGCCTTGTATCTAAGGCATCTCCCTTTTTCCTCTAGTTGGGAGTCTGCATGTTCCTAGTGCAGCCAAGGAGGGGAAGGGGCTGTTTTGCAAAATAAGCAAATTGGATTATTCAGTGTGCAAATAGGCACTCTCTCTTCCCATGTAAATCAGGAAAAGCAATTTGCTTATGTAGGGGGAAAAAAGCCCTCCACTGCTGTTCACAGCTCCCCTATCTTGGCTGGCATTGGGAGTTCATTATAGGCGAGAAAAAGGAATTTGCTAGCATCCATATGGCTGGAGACAGTAATTAACTAATTTGCTTCCATTTTCTACAGCTAAAACAAGGTACTATGAAAACTATTCTGTTGAGTAATTTGAAATCTTGTGTTGTATTCATATTAAGATAAGGATATGAACAACTAGGTTCTAGAGCCTCTGGCTTCCATTAAAAAGGAAACTATGTACAACTTTGACCAATAATTTATAGTTTTTGTTTAGAGAGAGACAGAAATGTGCATCCCAAGGACAAATTGACCCTTGTCTTTTTTTTAGGGGGGGGACTGGACTGTGGTCAAGGTTACCATGATTAATGGGGGGGGCATCATTTGAATTAGGAAGCTGCATTGCTTCATTTGTGCACTGAAGAAAATTGCTAATTTTTAAGAACTGGTTTTGTCTCCTGAGAGTAAACCAGAAATGTGGTTAAAATTAATATAAGCAATTTAACAGTCTTGGACTCATGCTGATTAGGACTTCTTTAATCATTGCTAAGAGTGTGGAATTATGAAACGGAGTTGAAAAGAGTCTCAGTGAGCATTTTTTTTTTTTTCGTTCTTTTCTCTTATTCTAAACAAGGGCAGCTGCACTTCAACATTACAGTGCAGCAGAGCGGCTGCTTAGAGCAAGAAACCACGTTTGCTTCAGCTTAAATTAGCCCTGTTTCACCCTCTGTGGCTGGAAAGAGGCAAGGTGTAAAAGCTGCCTTTGGAGATGTTACCCAGGCCAGTGAGACACACAGTGGCCTAAGGTTAAAATGGCTTCCAGTTTGTTTAAAATGTATAATGAGCATATGTAGGAATGATTCATTCATATTCTTATCTATGGTTTTCTTTTTTTAATAATATCAAAAGTGGGCTTTTTTTTTTTTTTTCCCTTTCTATTCTTGTCTTCTATTAGTTAAAACCCAAGCCCTGAATAGTTAAGTGAAGGAAAATGCAAAAAGCATTCAAAATCTCCGTGTGAGAGTTGTATCTCTAAATAGGGGGTCTTCCAAAAAGGAAATTAAAAGACAAGGCAGACAAAAAGAAGAGAGGAAGAGAAAAGGTCCAAAGGAAGTAAGCAGTGGAACGGGGGTGGGATGGAGCAGGTAGGAGGAGGTGACAGAGAAGACCTTGGATCTCAGTGGCAGATTCCCATGTTTGATGTTGTGATCAGTATTTGACAAAAGATTATGGTTTTGTCACACACTCCTGGATCAGTGATACCTGCACCAGCTAGAACAGACAGCATGCTCTGAAGCTAACCACAGGGTCCCCAGGCAGAATGAAGTCAGGTCTATAAAAACAAACCAAGCATACAGCCAATAAAATGGCAAAATCACATCTTCCCATAGTTTTAATTTATGGGGGCAAATTATAGGGGATCAACTGAAGAAAAAATGGCTTTAATGAGGCATTTTGTTTAACATTGTATTTGAAAATGCAAGTGGCATGTTTGTCATGGGGGAGAGGAACGGAAATATAGTCAGACAGCACCATGCTAGAGCCTGTGGATTAATATTAGGCTCACAGTTGAACAGCTGCATTTTGGAAGTATTACAGATTGAAATTTTCTTTGCAAGCACCATTTTAGGACACACTTACGGAATGTATTCTACACAATAGAGGCTTGAAGTCACAGTGGCAGGATCTACCTTGCTTGGCCATCAGGCTTCAATTAGATAATGACCATGGCAAGGAATGACTAGTCAAAGAGCCATTCATTGTCCTCTGTACATGACACAGTGTGGTGGGCGTTTCTGATGCTCATTGAATTATGTCATTGCTGAGTCTGTTGGCCTTTCAGAGGGTGTGTACATTTTTATGAGATGCTGTTCTCTGTTCCCTCCCCTTCTCCTCAAATAGCATTTATTGTTCCAGATCTCATACTATGCTGGGACCTGAATTTATGTCCATGGATTATAAGCAAGAGACACCGCCATAGTCCATAATCAGCTCATTAGCATTCTGCTCATGTGAGCCTGTGTGAGTACAGTTTTCAATGGCCTAATGTGACAGGTAATCATAAATTAGTATTTGCTTTAGGACAACAGCGCAGTACACAGCCTACATGCTGAAGGAGAGTGGCTCTGTAAGGAGCGCAGCTCCCTAATGAAGTGGGACCTCATTAAGCAGATACCAACCACCTCCTTCACCGAGCTGCTGAAGCCCCAGACAGCCCAAGTGCAAATGTTTCCGCAGAACACTGCAGTCAACCAGAGAAGTTCAGGTTCATTAGCTGAGGTACAATCTACAGGAATTAGTCAGAGTAATAATTAAATAGTTGCTTGCTAATTTATCATTTTACATTTGTTGCTACATTTGCATAATGTGCATCGCTACCCCATCCCTGGTTACATTAAAATGCTATCATCTATGTGTGAGAAATGAAAATGCTGCTTTTTTTTTTTTCTTCAAAGACTTGCCAGAAGTGGCCTGTTTTTGGCAGCTGCTTGGTGAAAGCCTTGTTTGCCCCAAACATTTCATCTGAAAGCTGGGTCCCTATATAATATTGTCATTGTGCCGTTTTGACATACAGTACTTAAGAGGTCATCCTGGAAAAAGCTAACAGCCCTGTCTTATCCTTAAACAACCAGGTGATGCA
Organism: Sigmodon hispidus; assembly: GCA_004025045.1. Lineage (NCBI taxonomy): Eukaryota > Metazoa > Chordata > Mammalia > Rodentia > Cricetidae > Sigmodon > Sigmodon hispidus. The sequence continues at coordinate 117,856 of PVIH01002288.1, forward strand.
CTGGGTAAAACAGAAACTCAGCAGTCAGTGTTACTAATTTAGTCTGCTGTTAGAATGGGCTTTGCATGCAACTCTGCAATTTCAGTGTCCAAAAATGACAGAGCCATAGAGTGACATGTAATGGCCTACAAAGGTCAGGAATGGCTTCTCCATGGACTTGCTGGGTGCTGGTGCACAGTCTGCCTTTCTTGAGGGACAAAGTCATCCCACCCACTCTTGGCAGGGAAGCAGTTGTGTGCAAAATTGCTGCAAAGCACCAAATTTTGCTTGAATTGGTAGATTAGGCTTTTGTGAAGGAAGTATTAAACCAAAAAAAAAAAAAAAAATCAAGTCTGTACCAAAGTGTTTTTATACCCAAAATGGTCCAGAGGATGGGGAATGGGAATAGCTGAGGGGTGGGAGTGGGCAGGAGAAACCAAGTTAAAATTGGAAGGAGACATCCTGCTGCTTACAGGTCTTGGTTCTGTTTGGCTTTGTTAATGATGTGGTGATAAATTATTCAGCAGAACATCAGAGATCAAGGACAATTTTCAGGGTTTTAATTAATTATCTCTTATTGTTATTGATATGAGGTCTCTTTATAATGCAAAACAAGCCAAGGAGTGCTTTCTCTGTGTGTACAGTCTCTTCTTTCCCAGAGAACTTTGCAGCTTGGTTTCTGCCTCTCAAGATCCTCAGAGAGCAGCCTAGACTCTGAGGATCTTGAAAGGCAGAAACCAAGTGTGGAGCTTTATCTGCTCATGTTTGGTTAGCGTTAGGTAACAGCTGGAGGCACAGACCTTTTTCTCCTCTGCATCTCTCTCAAGACCATTTGTGACCCTAATACTTTTAGCAGCATGAACCAATAAAGTATTCGACTACTCTGAGGTCTTGGAGTGTATGTACATAATACCTACATTCCTGTTATGTTCTGAGAGAAAGCGAAGACAGAAAAACACTAGTGGCCAATTAAAAAGGAAGATGTATAAATTGAGAAGGGAGTCAAAGCACATTATGTTTATGACAGAGCAAGCAGGCGATGCAAACTATCATTCAGTGTGTTAATACTTCCTTAGGAAGTCAAAACAGACTTTGTGTAAGGAGTTACAGAACATATATATTGTCTCAGCTCTGTAGGTAGACTTAGAATAATAGGATATTAATTTTAAAAAATCTAAAATAGTTCATGGATGTGGATATATATTACATACTTAATAAAACCTGAATATTAGGGGAGAAAGCACACAGTCAAATCCTAGGCAGACAGCTCAGGAAATCCTTGGATACAAGGATAAACAGCTGAGTCAATCACACACCCCTTTAATCCCAGCACAGGGAAAGCTGGGAGTGGTGACCAATACCCTTTATCCCATAACTCCAGAGACAGAACTTCTTCTGTTCTGTGAGTTCAAGGCTACATGCCTTTAATCCTAACCTGGATGAGATAGGGTATATAAGCGCTTGTAAAAACCCAGAGAGTCAGAAAGACAGGCAGAAGTGACCAGGAGCAAGAGACTGAGGAAGTTGGAAAACAGCTGGGTGATAATTGACAGTGGTGTTTCCTCTCTCTGATATTTCAGCCTTCCCCCATATTTGGCTCTGAGTCTCATTTGTGCTATTACACATGGAAGAGCCTGTTCACAGATCTATGGAAGTTATGAGCATGTGAGCCCACTCTGTATCATAGGAGATAGATGCTTCCTGGGCTGCCTCCTAGAGTCTGTCACTCTTCAGAACACAGTGATTAGGCCATGTTTGGACTCAGGACCCAACAGACAGTTAGAATCTCCCTGAGACACTTGCTAGGGAAGTGTTCAAAGACATTCACCTTCTAGAGTCTGTTCACTGGAAGGCTCTGAGCCCTGGACTGTCTTTGATGGCAAGGAAAGCACTTGTCTGAGACAGAATCAAACACAGGGGAAAGCTGTAGAGATAACAGAGCAAACCAGTGTTTCTCTTTTTCATTTAAGCCAGTGAGGACTTTTTTTCTAGTGCCTGTATCTAGGAAAATGTTGTGATGATTTTGTGTATGCTCTAATAAATAAAGCTTGTCAGAGGGCAAAGCCAGCCACTAGTTAGCCATAGAGGCCAGGCAGTGGTGGCACACACATTTAATCCCAGCACTTGGGATCTCATGCCTTAGATTCTAGTACTTGAGAGGTACACACTCCTTTCATCCCAGCAGTAGGGAGATGGAGACAAGAATATAAGGCAAGTAGAGACAAGATCTCAGAGCCATTCAGTCTGAGGATTCTTAGAGACCGAACTTTGCCCTCTTTTGACCTGAGGATTTGGTAGAGACAAAAAGTCTCTCTAGTGACTGTAGCAGGCTCCTCTAATTTTTCAGTCCTTATCTTGATATTTGGCTGTGCATTTTTATTAAGACTAACTAGGATTCATGATACTGAATATTATATGTTTTAATTATCTAAACCTTTATTACATGGGAAAAACAGAAACCATTTGCAGAAGGAATAGTCTATTAACTTATAACCCAGTACTTTTTTTTTTGTGCCAAAGTCAACATATCTCAGGTTTGTTCTGCAATCTGAATGAGTCCTTGTAAATGGTAGTGACTTGAGAGTAACACTAATCACTAAATGAATCCATAATAAAATGTCCTAACAAGCAGAATGTTGAGTTCATTTTGAGAAAACCAAACCTTAATTGTCCTCATCTTTTACCACTTTTTAAAAATCCCAAATGGCTTCTGTCTGTTGCATAGCACCATTCTAAGGACCTTCAAGGCTGATGAAATCAGCTCACATTTGTCTCAAACTCTACAGACATGGGGAAGCCAAATCCTTCTGCCCACAGTTTATATTCCCTTCAGAGCAAGATTGTTGCCTTTATCTCTGGCATCAGCTCACTGACAAATGTTTTGTTTCTTTATTACTAGTCTTAAGCTCCTTGGAAAAGTAACGGCATTTATTACTTCCTATTACTGTATCCCCTGACCCAGAATAGAACCTAGAACAGAATATACCTATGGGAGATTATATGTGTCTATGTTGTATGGGTATATACTTATAAAGTTATTGAATTGGTCATCTACTCATGTTGGACTTCAATGAAACTCATGAGGATGCAGCTTGTGTTTTCTTCAATTTTACATTTTTAACATCATTTGGATATGGTTAATAATTACATCATGTAGCTGGCGAGGTGGATTGGTAGGTGGGTGAGGGGAGCTGCCATCAAAGTTATGACTGGAATTCTGTCCTCAGAACACATGTAGAAGAAGGGGAGAATTGACTTCTAAAAAATTATCTTCTGACCCCCACAAGTGTGTCCTGACACTTGTGCCCTACACAATAAAAAAGTATAATAAAAATAATCCTATAATGATAGCACTGATCTTCTAATGGGACATTTAGTTAATGTGCAATGGAAAGCTACTGACTGGGAAATGACAGGGACATGGGTTTAATACCATCTTAAAAAAAAAAACAACAACAAAAAAAAACAAAAAAACAACTTTGAGTACTACTAACTAAGCCTGAGCCAGAGGGAACATTCTAGGAAATATAATTTGTATTAGTTTGAATGTTTTATCAATGAGTACTTTAAAAGGTGAATTCCAATAATTCACTTTTGTTGCCTGAGAAAAAAGCATAATGTTTGAATTAGAGATAAAGCATGTTTAGTGAACTGGTTGGTTGAAAGAAAGGATATATATGTTCTCAACAGGCTTAACTAGGATAATTTAATAATTTTCAGTTTCCACTTGGAAAATCTGACTAATACTGTTTTTGTAGCCTGGGGATATAGCTCATTTTGTAGAGTGAGTGCTTGTCTAGCTTGTACAAGGTCCTGGGTTTTAACCCTAGCACTGTATAAGACAGTTGTACTGGCATATGCTTATAGTCTAGCATCTGGAGATGGAGGCATGTGGTTTGGGAGTTCAAGGCCAACCTCAGCTATATTGCAGGTTCACAGCCAACTGATGACACTTAAGATGTTGTCTCAAAAACAAACAGACAAAGCCATTTTATAACCTCATGGAAGTTAGGAATGTATAAGTTAGCCTCTAGTAATAATTTAAATTTTAACTTAAAGTTAACTTATGACTACAGATCCTTGTATTTCCTTTTACTTTTCTGATGCCAAAGGGGACTATAAAATAAAACAGGTACTCACTGTTTCTCTTCTGAAAGTGTAACTGGGAACATCAGTCCTCAGCCTCCTTTGGAAACTACTCTTAAATCCCTTCTTGAGACAGTCTATATTGAATTAACTTGTTGGTTAAGTTTCTTATCTTCCCACATTCAAGACCCACTAATCCTTGGGTGGGATATGACCATAGTAAGGACAATCTAAGGGTAGCACATGCCCTGTGGGGCATAGTGAATTGGCATCCGAGAAACAGGGAAATACATTTCATCATCATCGAGTATGAAACCCAGCACAGCTCACACTGAATAGAATGAGGCATTATTTTATCCTGAAGATTAGAGTCCTCCAGTCATTGCTAAGTTTCTCCTTAGTGTTAATTTGACAGCATGAGAGCAATAGAGCAAAGGTCAAGATTATTACCCTCAATAGTTGTAAGATTGTACATTTAGACATGCCTTCATCTCTTCTGGACTAGTTCTGTATTTTCATTTTTAATCATGCCCAAATGCTTTCTACAGAAATGGCATTTATTAGTCTCATAAATGGTATGTTATACAGTGATAATGACCACCTTCTGACAGATGTAAACTTCTAAGTAGCTGCCACTGACTCTGTGAGCTGTGATTTTGGTCATTGTTGACAAATATAAATTAGGAGGAAGACAGGGCATCTTTCACTCACTACTCAGTCAGCAGCGCTGAATCATGGATACCACTCCAACTTTGTGGTTGGGGTTTTGTCTTACTGAAGGATTTTCATGACTACTATTAAAGTAAACTTCAATACTAAAGTTTACTATTTTGTAAACTTTTTTAAAGGAGAAATGTTAGAAGCAAGCTTCCCTGACTAAATATATTTAGTAGCTGACTGTTTCATGGGTCTAAAGCTATTTTTTTTTTTTTTAAATTTACAAACCCACTCTCTTAGGGGATGGGAGCCTGGGAGAATCTGAACTGGTTTATGTATCACAGCATATTTTAAAACATGAAAATAGCCATGTACAAGATCAATCATTGCTGAAGACAGTGTCTCATGTGCAATCTAATATTTCCTTATGCCACAGCATGAAGATCACAGAGATAACATTTACCTACAATTTGTATGGTACCCAGTGCACTTTATAAGTACTAAATTCACTTAGAAAACAGATGGTGCATGTCTCTATTTTGAATTGAGACCCTTTAGTACTTTGAAGCATTCACAGTGATGGTTTCTGGGAGGTGATCAATTTCATATTAACCAGATATGATACCTGTGCAATTAGCTTGAATTCTCGATTCTCTAAATCGCAATCATTGCAGTTTATAGATTTGCTTCATGTGATAATATTGCTTTGAGAACAGTGTGAAAACTAACCAAGACAACCTCATAATGATTTTTAAGAAGAGAAGGTTTATCAACACCAGCTGTGGAAAAAAAATCCCACATGATTTAGTTTATGAAAACCCTGTGTTAATCCTTACCTTAAAAAGCCCATGTGGCTGTGGAGGGTTGATATTTTTGCTTTGTTTGAATTACACATACATACTAAAAACACTGAAGCTTACATTATTGAGTTAACCAACAATACAGACACCTCTGCTTTGATGTTATAGTAGCCCTCTTCTGTTTGCTTTTGGGTGGTGTCTTTTATGTGGATTCGCTACAGGGAAAAAAAAATCAATGTCTTCATTTCCTTCTCTCTACACTGCAGTATTGGCCAAGTGTTGTAATGTCAACCCTTGATCCTAAAATAAGCCACACATTACCTGATGTCCTAGGAAAGAAGATGGGCCTTTTGGTCTTAAGATGTCATCTAAAGGACCCTAGCCAATCAATTCTTGGCTACTCAATTTATCTGCCTTCAAAGGGTGAAGGACTGAGTCGAAGCTTTTTCAGATTGGAATCTGTAGTCGCAGAGAAACGAGTATTTTGACCCCTGGGATCTCCACTGCTAAGCCAGTCTTCTACAGTGTGACAGTTCATATTTGTTGAATCCCATAACCTTGATCCCAGTCCTGTTTCTCAGTGAAATGTGCCATCATTTTTGTTTGCTTCTTAAATGCACAACATATGTGGCAAAATAGATTTGCTTCTCAATAGGAAGCAAACCGCTGGGATTCCTTTCTTTCTTTCTTTTCTTTTTTTTTTTTTTTTTTTTTGACTGCAGTGGCATCTGCAATCAGGTGAATGTGTCTTTTACACAGGCAGGCCTGTCTAAATAGGTCACCAGAGTAATGGCGGTTCTTACATTTGTGCAAGTAGCTGAGAGGTTCATTTTAGATGTGCTGGTCTCTTAGTTCATTCTTAAACTGCTTCTCTAATTATCCCAACCCGTGCACTTGTTTCAATTTACAAATGCTTTCTGAAGTTTGAGTGTTCAAACTCCAACTCCAACGCAATAGTGTAGTAGGTGAGCCCGTTGGCAAATGGTTAGGCTATGAGGGTTCTGCCCGTGTGAATTGGATGAAGGAGCTATAAAAAAAGGATGCACACAGAGTTTATCCTTTATTGGTTTTCTGATTCTAATACGTGAGGACCAGGTATTTGTTCTTGCTGGAAGAGACAGCATCCTGGTGTCATTTCTGGAAGTGAAGAGGCCAAGCACTCACTGAACTCACCAGTGCTTAGATCTTGGACTTCAAGACTAACAAACTATGAGAAATTAATTTCCACTCTTTACAAATTACCTGCTCTGTGACATCACCTTACAATAGCATAAGCAGGCTGAAACATAACACTAGTCACTCATGCCAGTAGTTTAGGAGGGATCTTGTCAGTGCCAAAATTTACAAATATGCCCTTTCTTCAGCTTGCAACATTGCTCTCCCCTGTTGTTACCCACAGTCTTTCGATCTGCCTCCCCCTAACATCACAACTCCAAAAATAATGTCCAACCTCTTTAAGGTCTACAATCAGCATCTGCTATTCTCCTCCATTTTCCATCTTGGTTTCCATCTTTGCTAAGCTTTGATTCTGTAATCTGCTCATACTGTTCTAATTTCTTTTCTGTTGCTGAATTAAAATATCAAGATCAAAAGCAACTGAGAGGAGGAAAATGTTGAGGTCCATTATTGAGGGAAATCAAGACAAAAGCTCAAGTAGGAACTTGAAGCAGATGCCATTGGTGAATGCTTCTTGTTGGTTTGCTCAGGCTAATGCTCAGCTAGCTTCCTTAAACAGTGCAGGGTCGACCTCCTAGGGAATGGTGCTGCCCACAGTGGGTTGGTACCTCCCACATCAATAATCAGTCAAGATAATCCCCATAGACATGCCTATGTCCTATTTTCTTTTTGATTGACTCTAGCTTGTTTGGAATTGATGTTGAAGGCTAAAAATGACATATTCTCAACTCCTTTCATCTTCTTACATTGCACGCATGCCTAGTAAATCCTCATTTTAGAAAATCCATCTTATGCCTGCTCAGAGGAATATGACACAACAATAAAACTGAAAAAGCAAACAAACAAAAAGCCGTCAATGCTCTGTTCTCCATTTTCACTTTCTATGCCTGTGGCTGACCTCAGGTTGCCTACACATTACAGCTTTCACCTTCCATGGCTTAGAAGGTTGTTTATGTCCTCTCCCTTTCTCCCAAGGCTCCATTGAATTCTCCTCTATTACCAGTCTCAGCTCTCTAGTATGAGTCCTGTCTGTCTATCTGAGAACACAGAATCATTACTACGTCATCATATTCATGGCCCCTGTGCCTATGAATTTCTCTTTTCATACCACCATTATGAATTCTTCTTATCTACCTCATCATTTATGAACTGTATTGGTTATTCACCATGTCAAAATTCTCCCTCTCTTTATTACCACTGTTTCTCCAGTCTTTATGGTATTATTTTCAACACACACACACACACACACACACACACACACACACACACACAACACACACTCTTTTTAAATTTTTGCATCTTAAAAAAGTTCTCAATTCTCTATCACCTTGAAGTTTTGTTCCTTCCTTTGCCTCTTTGTGCACTAAAACTTCTAAAAACCTTTGTCTCTGTTCATTTTCAGTCCTTTCATCCCATTTCTTTGGAACTCACAGGATTAAGGCATTGTCTCTTGGAATTCTCTCAAAGTCTTTTGTTCAAGGCCACTGATGGCTGCCTTTACTTGGCTAAAGGTACTAGAAAGTCTGGGACTTTACTATCTTTGGCTCCTCATCAGTGCCTTCAAAGCTCCATTCTGCTTGGCTCTTCCTTATTTGTAGGAAAACTGCACAAAGAGGCTGAGATGTCATCCTAATTCATGCCAATCAGAGTTAGTGGGGATCTTGTCACCATTCCTTTTCATTTCTACAGACTTTCAACTGTCTTGTGCCCCAGGAGAGGATGTAAATCTTTCTCTTCTCTTGCAGTAGGTTTTGTCCTGCTGCGCTTCTTTTTTCTTACTTTTAGACATTGCTAAATTTCACTTTTTGAGCACACTATTAGCTTTTGAGACTAACTGAGCACTCAGGACAGAGATCTGCACACTTGTCACTGCCTCCTCACCATATAGTTTTCATGTTAATATCTTGCATTAGTAAAATACCTTTTATAACCAATGAGCTGATATATTATGAACCTTAGCTCTTCATTTTCAGTTATGTTCACTTTTGATGATCTACAAACTATTCTCAACTTAGATAATTTTACTTAGAACTTTGTAATCTTTAAACAGTGTGAAAGTTTTAAGCATTTCCTAAAATGCTCCTTTGAATTTCAGTCCTTTCAGGGGCACAACAATCTGTAATATGACATGCTTTCTCCTTTTTGAACAGCATAAGTGAGCTGAAGTCTCTAACCATCCACTTTATTCCTTGGGTTAATAGTGTATGCTCTACAATTATACTGTATATAAACTATGATGTTCAGGAGGTTATGCATATTGATGCAATTTTAAGTAGAAATACCATGATTTGTTGGTTATTACATTTTATGAATGAAGTTGTACCTCCTTCAAAATCAAGAGTTGTATAATAAATGCTTCATGACTTTGAGACAGTCAGTTTCCTTGTTGGGGGTTCTTGTCTTCTTTTCCCTGCATGAATGGAGGGAGCAGACGGTTATCAATGAATGAACCAGTGATAGGTGTATGAATGAGAAGGACTTGTCATGTGGGAGTAGGAATTCCAATAGGAAAAGAGAAGGTCTAAGCTCTTGGTGATGGGGGCGGGGAGTTACAAGTGTCACAGCTCTGAATTATCAGTGAGCTTAGAGACACCAGCTGAGAGCTTGCCAGCCGGTTAGGTTAAAACTCTGAGCTTTTGACAGGGTTAAGGCAGTCAAGTAAGAGAGAACAGGTCCTGGAGGAGCAGCAGAAGGGACTGGTCCAGACTAGGCCTGTCCTGAGGCAAACACCAGATACTTGCCAGAGGCAGGAGTACCCTTCCCCCAAGCAGGAACATGTTTCCTGTCTGCAGCAGGAGCAGCAGGTTGTCAGAGATGGGGACCCGAACAAGTTCTTCTGCCCCGGAAGATCTCCAGTGGGCCAGTCTCTGACAGATCTCAAAGACAGGAAGTTTTCCCTCTCTGGTGGACCAATGAGGCTGTCTCTGAATGCCTCAGGTTTATTTTATTATTATTATTGTTACTTTTTTTTTTTTTGCCAGAAGACAGGAGCCAGAAACAGCCAGGATCCAAACTGGTGAATAAGCTACGCCCCCAAGGACTGATGTACATTTAAGGAGGCTCCCACGGGCGGGCTGGGTATACATGCAAATGAGATACAGAATAAGGACCAATCAAGAGAGAGCCTGTCAGCCTCAGGAAAGTAAAACCCCAAGCTCGCTACTACTGGGTCTCACGTTCCCCACTCTTGATATCATAGCAGAACAGTAAAAGTACGCAGAAGATGAAAAACTGTCTCTGGTATTGCAAGTCTGTTCCTGGCTTTGTTTGCTGCCTCCCCATCCTCCACCAAGGAATTTGTGCCTTTGAAGCCCAGGCAGCTAGTGCTGGCTCCATGGCTCCAATCTTTCCTGGGCTTTTTATCATGGCCAGCTGGTGGGTGGGGGTTGTGCCTTCTTTTGGCTGCTATTCCAATAGGATCTTCCTATGCCTTTCATGTGGATCCCTAATTAGGTTTCCATAGAAGAGTTTCTTTGCACAAATCTATGTGACATTCTCATTCTTGCTGCTGCTCTTTCTATTGCTGCTATAATACCCTTTCTAGAATGTCATAGAATTGGATTGACAGAGTCTTTTGGAATAAGTTCCTTCACTTAATAATATACCTTTATATTTCGTGTATCCAAGTTGTTGGCTCATGACTGTTACCACCAGTTCCTAGGGCGCTGAGGCAGGAGAATTGCAAACTATTGGAGAGTAAGCTGGGCTACACAATGAGTTCCAGTGTAGCCTGGCTAGAGTGAGACACTGTCTTATAAAACCCAAGTGAAACAAAACAATATCCTGAAAACCAAAAGTAATAATAAAAAATTTTTCTCCGTGCTTTTTAAAGGTCTGATAGCTCATTTCTTAATGTTAAATACTATTTTATTGTGTAGATGTAATATCCATCTATACAATGGTGGAAACAATTTTTATTCATCCACCTATTTTAAAAGGTATCTTGGTCATTGCCACTTTGGGGTGACTATGAATAAATCTGCCACAAACAATTGTGTTTAGGCTTTTGTGTGATATGCCATCTCAATTTAATGGTTGAATGTCTAGGATTGTGCTGATGTAACAATCCCAACACCACCACATTCTTGTCAGCATTCTGTTTGATCAGTTTTAGCTGTCTATTATGTATTCAATACTTTATCCTTTCTGTTTTAATTTGCAATTATGTGATGACATGTGAAATCAAACACATTATCATATTTATGCCATCTCTATGTATCCATTTTATTTCTGAGTTTCTTGTCTTCCTACTGTTGAATTTGAAGAGTTCTTTATATATTTCGTGGACAAGCCCTTTATCAAGTAAAATTTACCAATACATTTCTCAATTTTTGAATTATCTATTAATTGTTTTAACTATATCTTACATAGTGGCTTTTAATTTTAATAAGGTTTAACTTACAGTTTTTTTCATAGCACATGCTTTGTATATTGTGCCTAAAACTTTATTGTTAAACCCTTGACTATCTTTTTCCATTTTTTATTTAAAAAGTCCTTTTCCATATCTACCACTGCTCTCCCTTCCTTCCCTCCCCCCACTTCTTCCCAATCCTCCCTTAACTTTTCCCCCAACCCCCATCCATTCCCCCAGGAGGTCAAGGAGTCCTATGGTGGGTCAGTTCAGTCTGGTATATTCAGTCAAGGTAGGTCTGAGTCCCTTAGCCCAGTATTAAGGCTCAGTTAGTTGTTCCTCTGTAGGAAATGGGCTCTGAGATACTTGTGTTCCACAACAATAAGGCCTGATTATGGCAATGCAGACAAAGCAGAAGGAAATGACCTTAAAAACAACTTTATGAAGATAATAGAAGTCTTGAAATAGAGTATTAAAAATTTCCTTTAGGAGATAGAAGAAAGAACAAACAAAAAATTGGAAGAGATCATCAAGTCCCTGAAATAAAATAAAGAATTTCAAGAAAACCTAGAGAAAGCAATCAAAAGATAAAGGAAACATTTCAAGATTTAAAAACTGAAATAGAAGCAATAAAGAAGAGACAAAGTGAGACAATGATGAAAGCAGAAAATCTGAAGAAACAAACTGGAAATACGAATGCAAACATAACCAACAGAATGCAAGAAATGGAAGGGAGAGTCTCTGGTGTGGAAGATTCAATAGTGGACATAGATATGTCAGTAAAAGAAAACATCCCAAAAAGTTGTAACACAAAATGTTCAGTAAATATGGGACTCCATGAAAAGACCAAACCTAAGAATAACTAGACTTGTCGTTTAGAACCACCAGATTCTGGTGGTGCTATGTTGTCCTTTATGTTGTTGTGATGGAATGTTCTCTGTATGTTGTAAATAAAGGAACTGTTTGGGCCTAAGTGCACCACCGTAGAAGTGGGTGGAGAATCAAAGGAGAGACAGGTAGAAGGAGGGTGGAGTTAGCCACTCGCCATCTGACCCCGGAAGAAGAGACATGTAACAAACCCAGGTGAGCCACGGGCTGGACCACGTGGCAGACAGATTAATAGAAATGGGTTGAATTAATATGAAAGAGCTAGCTAGCAATGTGCTTGAGACATGGGCCAAACAGTATGAAATTAATATAAGTGTCTGATTCATTTCTTTGGGGGACAAAAGCCACCGCGAGCCAGGTACAAACCTCCAGCAGCAAAAGGGCCCTGGAAACCTTCTACAACATGTTGTTATATGTATTATTCTTAGATTTGGTCTTTTCATTGGTGTCCTGTATTTCCTATTGCCCCAAACCTAAGGGAACAGCCAGCTTTAATGATAAGCTTTTAAAAATATAGCACTTTTCATATTTTTTTTTAGAATTTCATACGATGTATCTTGACCATATTAACCTTGATTTTTATCCCTAACTCTTCTCTCAACTTCTCATCCCTGATACTCTTCCATCTTTCCAACTCCTCAAACTTTGTGTGTATTCTCTCTCTCTCTCTTTCTCTCAGCCCACTGAGTCCAGTGTGGGCTGTGAATAGGTGTGGGCCATCTATTGGTACATAGATGCCCACACTCTTAAAGAAAACCAATTCTTTTTTTCTTTCCCCCAAAGCCATCAACTAACTGCTGATATCTCCCAGTTAGGGGTAGGGGTTGTAAGCTTCTCTTCTTTTCATGCTAGATATTTATGGGCTTTAAAAATAAATGTATTTTTGAATCAAGTTTAAGAAGTCCTTTATTCCTGATTTCATGACAGTTTTTATTGTGAGTGTTCAGTGTTTTCAAATATCTTCTACATCTATTGATAGATTGTATGTTCTTTTCTGTCAACGTGATGTGAAGTTAAATGATATTTGAGTATTGAACCAAGCTTTCATATCATCTTCAGAACTTAAGATTGGATGCTTTTTATGAGTTGGAAATGCTCCAACTTTTGCTCTCAGCCTAGACTTACCCCTACGTGTCTGTCATTATCTAACAGTTTCTAAACTCCAGATCTCCTGTGTTGGTTTGAATGAGAATAACTCCCTTAGGCTGACTTGCCTGGGTCAAAATTGGCGGAACTGTGTGGGAAGGATTATGAGGCGTGGCCTTGTTCGAGGAGGTGTGTCACTGGGAGTGGGCTTTGAGGTTTTGAAAAATCCCACATCGCTTCCAGTTAGCTCTCTTTTGCTTGTTCATCAGATGTAAATTCTCACTACTCCAGTACCATGCCTGCTTGCCTACTGCCATTCTTCCCTCCAGTGTGGTCATGGAATCACCCTCTGATGCTGTAAGCTTCTATTAAATGCTTTCTTCTCGAAGTTGTCTTAGTCATGGTTCTTTGTCATGGCAATAAAATAGTAACTATGACATTTCCGTTAACAAAAATTTTCTCCTGGTATGTTTCTTACCTCAGGACATATAAACTGGGATTACATGTCCTCTTCCAAATACAATTTTTGGCTCTGCAATAATAGAGCCCAGGACTATATTCACTAGCATTTCTGGGCCTTTGAGAAATGATTGTAGGGTGGACTTGGCACTCTGGGGGAGGGCAGGGACACAGAAAAGGCAGAGGCAGATGGCATACTTGGACTCCCAAGCTATTGTACCATGGCATCAACAACTAACAAAAGAAGAACTGTGTAGAGACAGAAGGATTGCAATGTTATGGTCCCCAAGGGAACATAAAGTTAAAAAAATATGACTAGTTTCAACCAGAGAGCCAAGAATCTGCTGACCTGCATAGATCTGTTAGACTGCTTTCATCAGAAATGTTCTGTGGGAGACAACCATCAAAGGTAGCCATGGTGAGACAATTATAATTAAGAAGACCATATGTCTCCTACCTCAGTTTATACCTACTGCAGATCAACAACATATCTATTTATTTGTTCATTTTCAGTGCTTTGAATTTTCAGCACTGTCCCAATTTTAATCATATGATGTTTTGCTATTTATTTATAACTCATGGGATATTGACAAACACTGGATAACAGCTGGAGATGAAATTTACATATGGAAGATTTGTGGGAAAGATTCAAACCATTTTCTTGCTTGCTTTAGGCTCTCAGGCTGGTAGCTTAAAAGAAACAAGGGATGAGGGTATATTGAACTTTTATAGGTACAAAAACCTCCAGGTTATTTGAGGAGGTATAGACTTGCTGTTGGGAAAGGAAAAACAATGACCTATAAGATTCATTAGTGACAGGTACATAATTGGAATGTTACTGAATCTGAGAAGTTCAACCGTATTTTGGAAACCTGAATAATGGTAGAGTATCCAGCAGAAGCCTCAGGCTCTAGCCTAACAATATATTTGATAGGAAATGGGAGTGGAGGGACAGCTTCAGGAATTTTTGATGTTGTTGGGCATTTTTATTTTCTTCTATGGCCTTGGGAAAGTTGTTCAAGCTACACACATAAATATCAGCTGGGAGGCATGAGGAGCCTAAGAATTTGAGAGAAAGAAATCTTTTGCCCTTTATTTATTAAGTTGAATTTAGACAGTGAAACTATATATACCCTTTTAAGTCAGAAGTTTTAAATTATGGTATATTTTTAGGTTTCTTTTATTGCACAGATAGCAGTTAAATAATACAATATATAAATATAAAATATACCATATATTCACATAAAATAAAATGCAAATACAATTTCCAGAAATACAAAAGTATAAATGCATGTCAGGCATTTATACTTTCAGAGGCATTGCTTGCCTATAATCCTATCATTTGGAGGTGGAGGGAAGATGATTAGAAGTTCAATGAAAACTTTAGCCGTATAGCAAGTTCATGGTCAGCCTGGGCTATCTGAATTCTTGTCTCAAAACAAAATAAGAAATGAAAATGAAAATACATGAATACACATAGCTGGGTATAAAACACAAATATCTGCATGTTATTTATATTTTAGTGGAGTTCCCTCTTCAGTGTGATTGATAAGGCTTCTTTCAAAACATGACCTGTATCACTAGACAAACATGCACCATGATGTAAATATAAACAGTGTCAATATTAGTAGAACAAATTATTTGAGTTTATTTTTGGTTGACATCAAGAAACAGACATGAACAGTGACAAGGTGAAATTTTGGAAACTAGTGAGAGCTGAGGACGAAGAAGACCCTCCCTTCTCCCTAAGCTTGGAGCAATTAAAGAGGAGAGAAAGTTGGTGTTGACAAAATTTTGGGAGTAGGACATAATGGCTTCTTAATTTTCCTAGTGTGCTGGGTGCCAAACCTCCCCTCAAGATGATCAGGTATATCTTCTCTGAAAACCTGACTCCCGATATCTTGGAGATAAAGTTGTGCATTGTAGACAGTTCTCTCAGATAAAGAGATTTATCATGCTACAAGCAGGGGAGAATTTTCCCCAGTAGGGGATGGTCTTATAATTCAATGTGGAGCCACAAAAATACCCTTGCAGAGAACATGGATTAGTTGGTTTCTGAGACAGGAGAGACAGCCTAGTGTTTGAACCAGCAGAAAGCTGATTTACTAAGCAGGATCATGAGGGAAAAACATCCCCATGTTCTCACATCTTTAGATGTGTCTGAGTGGGTGAGTCCTGAGGGGAATATGTTAGAGCTAGCTTGACTGCTGGGAGCTGAATGTTTTTATCTTCTAACTTCACATTCAATAATTTCATGTGAAATTATGTGAAAGCTTCAAATCAGCCATGGTAGAAGTATTTCTGTTATAGAAATAGGCAAATGATGTAAATCAGAGGTTTTGTTTTGTTTTTTGTTTTTATCAAAAATTCTTCCTTGGAACTGCTTGTTTCTTATCATAACACCCTTAGCTTCTTGTGCATTGTAGGGATAAATACCCAACAAGAATGGCTTACACTAGGAAGAGTTTACTATGCTTATAGTTTCAGGAAGTTTTAGTCCATTGTGGCAGGGAAGGTGTGGTTACATCATGGCAGACAGGAAGCTAAGCAGTGCAGCAACAGGAAAGGGCAGGGCCAGACACACACATGCACCAGAGACATGTCCCCCTGACTTCCTCTTTGGCTTCTTCCAGGTCACATCCTCCACTATTACACTAGCTCCCAACAGTTTATTCAAATTTTGACTCCATTCACAGATTAAACTATTCATTAAGTTAGAGGCCTTATGATTGTACTTGTCTCTGAAATAATCTTCAACAGATACATTCATGGGAGTGCTTTACTAGTGGCTAAGATATTTTTATATCTAGCCAAATTTATAATCAAAACTGTCCATCACTATTCTATAGTTTTTGGTGATAGAACAACAAAAAAACAAAAACAAAACAAGTTTCCATGTTGGATTATGCTTTTCATTCCTGATAAACTGGTAAACTTTGCTGTCACCTTGCTTTGTTGACAGAGATTGAGGTGGTTTTACACAGAGTAATTTAGGGAGATCTATCCTATCAGACTCCAATGCTCAACATTTAATTCTGAGCCTGAGGCTACAGCTATTCCTCTGGGGACATCTCAAGTTCCAGAATAACCCTGTTATGAACTCAAGTGCCCTGGATATTTTGTTGCTTCTGAACTGCCAGACTGACTGATGGGTGAGAAGGTTGGGGAAAAACCAATAGTGTTGCACTTTTGCATTTTCTTGCATGTCAGGGAGTCTGGGGCTGTAGACAGCCTTATGCCTGTCTCTTAGGGGATATATTCTGAAGTTCAAAAGAACTCAAAGCCCCAAATAATCTGTATGAGTCTAATAAATTAAATTTGAGGCCCATCAAATTTTGCTAGGACTTAAGTCACAAAGAATGTACTGATCTGTACACAGCTATTGACCATGATTTTGATACTGTTGTCTAAATACTGAAAAAACACCCTCACATGGATGATACACTGTTTAACTTTCATAGAATAAGTTTACAGAACTGTGATGGTTAGTTTTATTGTCAGCTTTACAGATGCTGAAGTTATTTGGGAAGAAGAAATCTTAATTGAGAGATTGACTCCATCAGATTACCTATAGACAAGACTGTGGGGGCATTTCCTTGATTAAAGATTGATAATAGAGGGCCCAGCCCACTGTGAGTGGTGCCATCCCTTGCATAGGTGGTCCTAGGAGGTAAGGGAAAGGTACCCTGGAGAGAAAGTCAGTAAGCAGCACTCTTCCATGGCCTCTGCTTCAGCCTCTGATGCCAGGTTCCTTCTTGGAGTTACTTTTTGTTTGACTTTCTTTCATAAAGGGCTGTGATCAGGATGTGTGAACCAAACAAACCCTTTCCTCTCCAAGTTAATTTTGGTTACTGTTTTATCATAGCAACAGAAAGCAAAATAGACAAGGACCCAGAAGAATTTCAGAATTTTTAATATAGTAAGACACGGTATGTTTTTGATATAAAGAGGAAAGCTATATCTGTTGTTTATGAGAGGTAAAAATCAATGTTGAAAATTTTGTGTGTCTAAATTGATACATGAAGTAACAAGCTTTATATATGGTTACATCTGGGGATAGAAGTAGTAGGGTGGCTTACTTCACTTAAGACTTAAAATTACTTGATGAATCCTGGATTTGTATGGAACAATTTGATGTAATTTGCTTCTGAATATAGACATTACAACATGTAAGTGCTATTGAAAGTCCTTGAAGTTGTGGAGATGGGACTATTCATAGTTCTTAATTTCACCAACCTGTGTGTTCTTCGCTGGGAAAATGTCATGGTTCTGTGACCTTTTTTACTCAGTGAGGTCTCCAGTGCTGGGAACAGGCAGATTTCCAAGTTGGCAACTAGCTATTATCTTTGTCTTCCATTAATCCTTATGAAGTAGTTCCTAACTTGGAAGGGATGAAGGAACTTGGGATAAGGATGAATAGAAACCGTGGCCTGTTTCAAGTATCTGTATTTATGTATCCAGGCATTTATTTATCTTCTCCACCTGTTGTAAAACATGTATTAAGGGAGATTTAAAAATGTCAGCTACAATACATTCAAAATATGAAGGGTAAAATGAAGCAATATGGAACAGTAGGATGAAGGATATCAGTGAGCCATAGCTCCTGAACACATTCTGTGTGCCCATGGGAGGTACAGCAGGTAGCTATCTGTTCCCCAGGAATCAGCACTACAGGCAAAACATGATTGGTTCCATGTCCAGAATGCCCATAAAACTAACACAAAAACAATTGCTTGGAAAAAGCCAAGTTATTTCTGCCAGTAAGAACGATGTCTCCTCTGGGTGCTTTTAAAGAGTACGCTGTAAAGCACCGAGCATCCTCCTTGCTTGGTGCAGAAGAGCCGTGGATTGTGTGAGGCTCCTGTCATATCTTTCAATGTGCATAGATGTCTCACATCACAATGTCATTTCCAAGGAAGTGTCCTGTGGTACAGCATGCAGAATTTTCTTATAATTTAGTTAGATTAATGTGGAAGCTGATTGTAGAGTTTTTTTTAGCAAGATGAATAGATGATAGAATGGGTAGACTCAATATAACCTTTGGAAAATTATGCACAATAATCCAAGTGAACTTCTCTAACATGTTTGGGTTACAGAGACTCTTTGAATATAGGATTGTATCTCAATTGATCTTACCACTGTTGATTTTGCATGTGGGAAGAGACACAGACACACACACACACTCACACTACCAAGGCCACATGAGGGTTTATTTAAGAGAGTTCGCATGCGGGTACAGGAGCAGAGGAGGAGAGAGAGACTGTAACATAGCATCAGAGAAGGGGTATGCATTTATGTAGTCACGTTTAGGGGCATGCCTCTGTACGAGGTGCGTCTGACTGGAGCCATGTTGGCTCAATCACGTGGAGTGTCAGGAATACTTACAACCACCAATTCCTAGAGTTGAATGGAAAACACAAAAATTTACAAAATAGTAACTTAGGAATCAAACATTTTTATAATTTGCTCAAGGTTATCTAGTTACAAGTGCTTCAGTAGTCATTATCTTTGAGTCTGAGGCATAACAGCAGGACACAGCAGAACATACCAGACTATGCTAACAGCACACAGAGTGTTTTCCAGATGCATTTCCTATAGAAGCTAACTAGAATCCAACAACATAGAAGAAAGATGCTGTCTATGACAACCACTGTACATCCTTTACGTACCATGCCATACACTCTGAAATGCCAGACTTCTAGGCATTCGCTATAATGATGGTTTATTATAAAACAGCATTATAAAAATTGAAAGTCCGTATCATCTGCATATAATATAGTAATGGCTCATGAAGGTAGCTTATAAACAGAGTGTGCCCCGATAGAGAAGTTGCTGTAAAAACAAGCAAAAAAAAAAACCCATCAGCAGCAACAAAAGAACCAAAAAAAAAAAAAAAATATTAGTTATTCAACCTGAAGTCTTTGACTTTATCCACAAATTTAAATTTACAAGAGGATGAAAGTTGAGGCTGTCTTAAGAAGCTGGAAGGAGGTAGGGAGAATGGAGATAATTGAAGTATTTGTAGATTTAGTTTAAGAAGTCTTCGGACAAAACAAATTGAATTCTTGAGTTGTATAGTCATGTTAACCAGAGAGGTTGGAATGCTTTGGCTTTGAAATAGTCTCAAAGAACCCTGGCATCAGAACAATGGAGTTGGGCAATAAGGAAGCAGAAAGAACCCACCAGCCAGGAGCCATGGGAAACGTGCTGTGCTGAGAACTGATGTGGCTACTTAGGGGCTGGGGACTGCAAGTGAGAGTCAGTCTCTTGCCACCGGAAGCTCTCAAATGAATTTTGTCTATAAAGGCAGATTAAGAGTTGGAGTTATCTAATAGTCGCTGGAAAGCAAATTAAATTTAACTGAAGTAAGCTCCATTTGTACAACATCGTTTTTTTGAAAGGGATCAGTAAATAGGCAGAAATAGCTAAATGGACTGTAGAAAATGAAACATTAGGGCTAAGGGAAAGCGAGTGTGACCTTTCTCCTGACCATTGCCATAGCTCGGTGAATTGGGACGTGAGTCCGGAGAATGATAAATGAGGTAAGGCAAAGAACTGCATAGGAGTCAGGCCAGAGCCTGGAGGCGGGAGTTTCTGAAATGCAATACCTGGAAGTGGAGGGATTGGCTTTCACATGTCTTTGTCTATTCAGGTCACTGTAACAGAATACTACAGGCCAGATGGTTTAAACAAAAGAAATTTATTGCTCACAGTTTTAGAAGGTAGGAAATACAAATCAGGATTTGATAGATTTCATGATCTGGTTATAAATGGTAATCTCCTTAGACCTCAAAATGGAAAAAAAAAAAAAAGAAAAAGAAAAAGAAAGAGAGAAAGAAAGAAAGAAAAGGAGAAAACTCTTTTATAAGGACTGGGACCCCATAATCCAACTTAATTTTCAAGTCTACTTCTAAATATCTTCCCAGTGCCTACACAGTTTCAGGATGTGACTTGTGGAGGGACCAGCCTGCAGGATGCATCTATTTTAAAGTTCTCCTTGTGAATTGTATCCCCCTACAATTTATAATTTTGAAGTACTAACTTCCACTACTGCAAAATGAAACCACATTTGCAAAATGGGATGTTGTAGACCATCAGTTAAGATGACAGCCTGGTGGGTTAGGCCCTACTCTTATATAATTGTTATCTTTATTATGCTTTGTTTAAAGAACATTTGAATATGCATGCACACACAGAGAATGCCTTGTAAAGATAAAAGTTATATTGTCACAGGCCAAGAAACCAGAAAGAACCAAGAGAAAGAACTAGAATAGATTAATTCCAGTTTCTTCAAAGAGGACATACCCTGCTGATAGCCTGTTTTTCGACTCACGGACTTTTGAACAGTGGGACAAGTCAACATATGTGGTTGAGATACTGTGATAGTTCTTACCACAGCTCCAGGAAACAAATGCAGGCTCCCATGGAAAATCCTGCTGGAGCCTCCAGCATTCCCATCTTTCTCAAAGGGCCAGAAGGGGATTTATAGGAACATATAGGGAATGGGGTAAGATAAGAGGCTCTAGTGTAGGGCAAAATTGTATAGGCTGTGGCTGACAGACAACAGGCTTTTCATATGCAAAAGTCTGTCCTGGGAGTGGGGAGGTGGAGTGAGATATTCAGAAGAAGCTGTGAGAACTGAGGGCTGAGATTTTGGGGAAGCTGTCCTGCTATTATAGGATGTCTCAAAGGTGCTGAATGGGCAGAGACAGTATTTTTCAGGAAATGTGGAGGCTGGCATCCTGCCTATAGATCTTTTGAGTTACTGAGGTACTTTGATTTCACTTTAATATTTGTTTAATTAATGAGTGTCTTAGGGTTTCTGTTGCTGTGACAAGACACCATGACCACAGCAACTCTTAAAAAATTTTAGAAAGCATTTAGTTGTGGCTGGCTTACAGTTTCAGAGGTCTAGTCCATTATCTTCATGGTGGGACATGGTGGTGTGGAGGCAGAGATGGTGCTGGAGAAGGAGCTGAGAGTTCTGTGTCTTCTTCCTCAGGCAGCAGAAGCAATTGTGTAACACACAGGTTGTAGCTTGAGAATAGGAGACCCTAAACCTGTACCCCACACACATACCATGACACACTTCCTTAAACAAAGCTACACCTACTCCAACAAGGCCACACTTCCTGATCTATGGGAGGCCATTTTTATGTAAACCACCACAATGATATAAGCTATGATAAAGAAATTTAATGATTACACAGAAAAACCAGAACAGGAGCTGGTTTACAGACAAAGAGGTAAAGAGTCAAGACATTCCTCCCTACCATAGTTTCAGCTCTGCAACTGCCATATTATCGGAAGTTAAGCCTACAAATTTACTTTAGATTTATTTTTTGACATTTTGTGCTTTAGTGGGTTCCCCCATATATCTTCCAGCCCCAGCTTTGGTAAAGTAGAGACTTCACATTTGCTTATTTTGAGGCAGCTGTGTTCTTCTTATTGGATAATCTATTTAACACTGGAATTTATGCCTATTGCTGTTTTGGAGAGTATGTTTTGGATTTCCACTGGAATTTAGCCTTTACATAGAAAACAAGCCTTTTAATTATTAATGTATGGATAACCCTAACCCTAACCCTAGAACCATGTGTGTGAAGATATCTGAGAGGTGGTGTAAAGAAAATATATTAAATGATCACAGGGAAAAGTCAGAGTGCATTATTGTTTTAGAATTTACGCTACACTGAACCATCTACTCTGTGGCCAAAGTGAGGAACAGGAAGCTGAAGGACATCTGGAATGCCTGGAAGAACAGCCAGAATTTTTTTTGGGAAAAACAAGGCAATGATGGTGGCCTCGGTTCGAAGCCCATATGATGAATACAAAGACAACCTGCATCAGGTCAGCAAGAAGTTGAGGGGTGAAGTTGGGTTTCTCTTTACCAACCGCATGAAGGAGGAGGTGAATCAGTGGTTCACAAAATAGACAGAAATGGATTTTGCTCGAGCTGGGAACAAAGAAACCTGCAAGCCTGGATCCAGGACCCCTGAAATGGTTCCCTCATTCCATGGAGCCCCAGCTGAGGCAGCTGGGCCTGCCCACTTCCCTCAGGAAAGATGTGCTGACCCTGCTGTCTGACTACAAAGTATGCACGGAGGGCAATGTGCTGACTCCAGAGCAGGCCTGTGCTGTGAAGCTTTTTGGGTATGAGTTGGCTGAATTCAAAGTGACCATCAAATACATGTGGGATGCCCAGTTTGAAAGATTCCAGAACATGGACGATGACCTGCCTAAGAGCAAAGCTGAGTCTGAGGGAGAGTCTGAGGAAGAAGATGACAGCTGACTCTGGGACATGGAACTAAGACCTTCTAGCAAGTTCTTCATCTCCATTGGATGACCAGGACTGCTGTCACCGTTCTGGAGGGAGCAGCTATTTATTTTGCTATGGATAAAGATGAGGGAGATTGTTGAGTGGGGGGGAGGGGATTTGTTTCTACAAAGAATAAAATTTTGTTTACAGGGTTTTTCCTGTAGACAGCATGAGACTTTTTCTAGGAAAAAGGCCTTCAGCATTGTGCTTCTGTTTGGGGCCTATACATCCTAGCTCCATGGTGTCACTACAGGTAGCTGATGGCAGATCCCAAAGTTAGGTGTCCTCTCCAGCCCTTTGTCTAGAATGGATTGGCTGAGGAGAGTTTAGTGCCCTGGAAACTTCATCATGTAAACATACACAGTCACCCAAGTTAGGGCTGAGGCTGACATAGGGAGAGCAAGGTCTGTCCTTAAGGCAGGGGAAAGTCGATGCTGGAGTTTATTGACTCAGACTGTGTAACATGGGCTGGTCTTGTACTTGCAGCAATCCTCCAGTCTCTACCCCTTAAATGCTAGCTATCATACATGACCGGTTGGTTGTGTCCCACAGGAAGGTAAAGCATGTGCCTGCCATGTGTAAGGCCCAGGATCCCTTCCTAGTAGCCCACAGAAACTGGTGCAAGTTGCTGAGCCTGTAGACCCATTGTGATTTCCTGACTTCTCACAGGTCAAATGAAGGTCAGGTAAGTAATAGCAATCAAGAGTCTATTTCCCCACCTGCCTGTTCCTCAGGAGGTGGAACCTGGTCCCCTTTCCTTGGTGTGGTGTCCCTGGAGATTTCAATGTACACCTAAGAGAAAAAAATTCCCCCTTAAAATTCCTTAACTTTCTTTTCTGCTCGTTAATATACATTTGTTCCAGCAGATTTCTAATTAGTTAAAGGCAACAGACTGTTCCATCTACTGCCTGAATGTCTCTAGCCCCATAGGGTCCTACAGAGCATGGACAACAAATGAAGTAGTCTGCTCTTTCTAGATATGATCAACATTCCAGCCTTTTGAGTGCCCAACAATGCCCCAGGACATAGTCATGGACAATTTCAGTACCCCTTTCAACTATTTGTTATCAACAAAAGGGCTGAGATATTAAGTTCCATACCGAGGACATATGACTGAGGTGCCTATTCATCACATCAAAGCTGAAACTGACTTCCAGGTTACCCCAGCTTCCCTCAGTCCCTGCCAGATACAGGGTATGGCTTCACGTACCCTGACCTCTACTCTAAACTCTCCAGCCCAGGGGCTGGACTGCCTTTAAAAATGGTCTGTCATTAATTATATAGACACTGCCCAAGATCTGATATGTATATTGTAATCAGTCAGTCTCCATATGTACTTTTGCCAGTTAATTTGGTTATGAGGATCTTGCTATGTATACAGTGAAACAAATTATTGCTGGCCTCTCACAGCCAAAATGGTTTATTAATTGCGTCGGTTGCAAATTAAAGAGAGGCCTGAGGAATTGGCCATGTGAGAAGTGGCGATGGTGTCTTTCTCTGACATTTCAGCTTTTCTCCAATATCTGGTTCCAGGTTTTTATTATAAGACCAAATAGAATTCATGCAATAAATAGAGCTGTTAATTCCCTTTCATTAAAAAAAGGGAATTTATGATACACCACTCTCTTTAAGCATGGCTGCAAGATTTTACTGCACAAGGCAGGAAGAGGGAATGGATGATTAGTTTTGTCTAAAATATACAAGTGTAGCATAGGGCTTTGAAAGATTAGAATGTTACACTTGCTGAAGATCAGAAGCACATAGAAAACAAAGATTAAATAGAGCTTATTCTCAAGAAATGGGAGAAAAATCCATCGATAGGTGAAAGCTCAGAGTACTCCAGACCATTGAAAAAGTCTGAACAGCACAGACCAAATGGATATTTGTGTTAACAGTCATCAGTGATATTATTCTCTACTTGCTCAATAATCTTAAAAAATAACACCTAGAAAACACCTATTTCTAGCATAAGCTTCAATAGCAGGTCTTAAACACCCATGTGGCTAGGCAAAGCTTAAAGTCATTATTGTTTCTTAAAAAGATGAGGTTAAATGGCTCCTTGGTTACTTGTCAGTCACAAGTGGGTCAGTGTAGATGTCTTTCTTTCCCTTTCTGCCCATCTAACTTCTGCTCTGTCCACCAGCAGATAGCCACACAGAGTTAGCTGTCCTTCCAATGAAAAACTAGGTTTGTTGTGCAGTTCCACCCTTATAGACATGAAAAGGATGTGTGTCAGTCTCTTACATTTCTCAACCAAATACATATCAGGTTTCTATTGATGAGACAAAACATCATGACCAGAGAAAGTTGAGGAGGAAAGGATTTATTATGCTTACCTTCCATATCACTGTTCATCATGGAAGGAAGTCAGGATGGGAATTTACGCAGGGCAGAAACCTGGAGGCCTGAGCTGATGCAGAGGCCATGGAAGGATGCTGCTCACTGGCTTGCTCTCCATGGTGTGCTCAGTCTACTTTCTTATAGGATCCAGAACCACCAGCCCAAGGTTCAGATCACCTTCCCCATCAATTACTAATTAAGAAAATGCCTTCCAGCTGGGGAGGCATTGTCTCAACTGAGGTTCCCTACATATTTCTAGTTGTCCTCTTCATGGGACAGAAGCATCTCTGGTTAAGAAACTCTTACCCAAGAATGAAGCTGGGGGAGAGGTGGTACAGACACCAGTATGTTTAGCCATTTGCCAGGTGACTTGAGTTTATAATCAGATTGAAACAGCTTGGAACAGTGTAAGGGAAGCAAACGGTAACTTAGATGGTGCCTATTTCACAAATAAATAAATCCAAAAGTTGTTGAGAGTAAGATTGACCTAAGATTATTTTCATTATCATGGCCATTGGAATGGAAAATATGAGAAAAAGTATATGAATTTACAATGACCGGAAAGTACACTAAGAAACATAGGCAATCATGAAGAGTTAACTAAGATACTTAAAAACTAGGAAGGTACTTACAGATTTCTTTTTATTTAATATTATTTAAAAATTTGTTTGCTGTTAATGATTGCAGAGTCTGTCTCCTAGAACTGAAAGTGTATTTTCCCATAACATTCTCTACATGCTTCTCTTTGCAATGGGTCAGTTTAGAAGTCTAGATGAATGGATACTTGGCTGGTGTCAGAGTATTAGAGGGCTCTGAAAGCAAATAATTTTATATTTTAAAAAAACAACCAGGACAGGCAAGACTGAATATGGGACAGTCACTCACTATATTAAAGTTTACATTACATCATCTCTGAGCATATCACCAGGTGAGGTAATGCTTCCCTCCCCAAATACGTTCATGGCTTCATCTTCTCAAGCTATGTATATCGTGTTTCATGTTAAAGGTACTCTTTATATGTGACTGGTTATGGATCTCAGTATGAGAGATTACCTGAGTAGCCCCTGTACAACAACAAGGTTTTAATAAAGGAAGACAGAAGTTAAAGACTCAAAGATGGGGGCATAGGGACAAAGAGAAACTGTGGCAAGAGGGGAAGCAGTCAGGCTGGCATGGCTGGCTTTGGGGACAAGATGGGCATCTGCTGGTTTTCTTTCATTGTAACAAAATAGCACCACCTACTCAAGAGAGGGACAGGGGTCAGAGGTTAGGCCCTGTGGTTGCCTGGTTCCATTGTTTCTGCAATGGTAGTTGAAGGGTAAGATGGAGGAAAGCTGTCCAGGGTTGTCCCTGGGAAACTGAGAGAACTGAGTATGTGAGAAGAATGAATGGAGACAATCTGTGACCTTAAAGAACATGCCCACATTTGCCTACTTCCTCTCTACAAGGTATACCACCTGGTGGCCTATTCAGCTATGAATCCCTGGATGGATTAATCCACTGATGGAGTCAGTGCCCTCAGGATCCAGTCGTCCTTCAAGACTTCCCCCATGCTGAGCATGGTTATACTCAGCATTTGAGTCTTGGAGGACGTTTCATATCCAAATCATAATAAGAGCTATGAAACAAGTAATGTAGGGAAAGACACTATAGCCTGGAACTACCAGAATGAATGAATGAATGAATGAATGAATGAATGAATAAATGAAGCCCCGCCCAAACCTTAATCCTAGCTCAGTGAGCTCCATTCAGACTTCTGACCTTTAGACACAGAAGACAATAAATATGTGTTGCTTGAAGCTACTAAGCTGGTGGAAATTTGTAATAATCAACCAATGCTAAGTCTACTAGTCAGGGTTCTCTAGGGCAGCTGTTTTCAACTGTGGGTTACCACCCCTTTGCGGGGGTGTCAAACAACCCTCTCATGGGTTGCATCATATATCAGACATCCTGCACATCATATGCTTACATTATGATTCACAACAGTAGCAAAATTACAGCTATGCAGTAGCAATAAAATAACTTTATGGTTGGGGGTCACCAACCACAATGTGAGGATCTGTATTAAAGGGGCATAGCATTAGAAAGTTGAAAACCACTGGCCTAGAGGGACAGAACTGATAGCCAATTTATTACATTGCCTTATGTGGTCTGGGCTAGGTAGTCTAATAATTACTTTATCTTTTCCCATGTGGCAGATGCTGAGAACCTAGTTGCTGCTCAGATCTGTAGGCTAGATGCTTCAGAAGCCCTAGTCTGGCACTGAAGACCTAGAGAATTCCTAGAGAGCTGTTGGTCTTTAGTCCATGTTGAAAGGCGAAAGAAACTGGTATCTGATGTCAGTGAAGGAAGGGAGTGGAAGCAGCAGAGTAGATATACTCACCAACAAGAGGTCAAGTCCAGCAAGCAAAATACAGTAACTTATGTCTTGGAGTTTTTATATCTGGGCTAGAAACAGAAAGTTAATCCCTCCATGAAATACCCTTGTGGACCCTCCCAGAGATGAATCTCTTAGTTAAGTTGAGATCCAATCAAGCTAACAAACTTCATATCAGATAAATATTTTGCTTTTGTTGCCTTCATTAATCTTTAGAAAATATTCAGATCCTTTTCCTGGTAAAATGATATTTACAAAAGCATTTTTGCAAAAGAATGTTTGTCACTCTATTATTCATAAGACAAAGCAACTACAAATAAAACAAATATCCTTTGATAGCAGCTAAATTACAGTGCATCTAGTCTTAGCAATCGCATCTTTCCATTGAAAATAACAATTTTAATTTACAGATCTATTTTCTGAGTGCTCTATCTGCATGTAAGATTTTATGCTAGAAGAATGCATCATATCCCACTATAGAAGGGTGTGAACCACTTTATGTGGGTGCTGGGAATTGAACTCAGGACCTCTGGAAGAGCAGCCAGTGCTATTAACCTCTGAGCAACCTCTCCAGTCCTGAAAATTGTATTTTGAACATATGAGTGATGTGGGAAACTCATATGGATGATATAACAAAACTGCAATATGAAATGAATCAGTTTTAATGTGATCTGGCTCCTCTTCCAGAGGACTAGAGTTCAGTTCTCAGTTCCCACACTGAGTAGTTTACAACCACCTTTTATTGCTCCAGGGGATCTGACACCCTCTTTTGGCCCCTCTGGGCACTGCACACATGTGGTACACACACACACACACACACACAGACACACACAGACACACACACACACAAATTTCTATAGTTACATTTACAGTAAAAAATTAATTACAAATAGGCATGTTTTCTCAGAAAAAAATCTTTGTAAACATTTTCAAAAACTAAATTGGAAAGACTTATAAGTCATACAATATTGCAACTCAAGATAAAAAAAATCTCATTTAAAGGGTGATCTAAACTGGGTGTTGGTGGCACACACCTTTAATCTCAGCACACTGAGAAGCAGAGGCAGATGAATCTCTGTCAGTTTGAGGCCAAGTCTGGCCTATGAAGTGAGTTCCAAGATAGTCAGGGTTATACAGAGAAACCTTGTCTCCCCTTCCCCCAAATGATCTGAACTATTCTTTTTAAAAAAATATTTATTTACTTATTATGTATACAGTGTACAGAAGAAGGTACCAGATCTCATTATAGGTGGTTGTGAGCCACCATGTGGTTGATGAGAATTGAACTCAGGACCTCTGGAAGAACAGTCAGTGCTCTTAACCTCTGAGCCATCTCTCCAGCCCCCTGAATTATTTTTATGAAAACAGACTTAGATATGTATGTCAACATATTTGTACAATAATATTTAAAAATCATAAAAATGCAACAGTGATGACTGCCATTTGCTAACCATGATCTTGTTTATATTAAATCATCTTTTTATTTTGACAAAAATGTCATTTCTTTATTGAATGAACTGGTGTGCTTGAATAATGACATCATTTGCAGTTATATATTCATTTCCTATACATTGTGTTAAAAGCAGGGATAGAGGGTTTTCTTGTGTTTTTATCTATTATGTAGCCATACTATCTTATCCATGAGCAGACAATTGCTGTTACTTATTCAAAGCATCATAATTGCTTGACTCATTGTTTTTTGGGAGTTTGGTGCTTGACTGTTTTTCCAGGTCAACCTGCAGAGAGTTGAGGCCAACTACAAAGTCAGAATCAAACTACAAATCAGTGGCCAGTGCCTGCTAGCCCTTTTCCACAATAGTGAGAACAATGCCTTTGGGGGCTCAGAGATAAAAACTACCAGAGGTTTTGCCAGCTCCCTTGTGATGCTCCCTCTTGGTACCAACACACTCTGACATGAAGAAGCCAGGCAGCCAAACAAGCAGGTCACATGAATGAGTTCTTGCCACAGTTCCAGCTAAGGTCCAGCCAATAGCTGGCATATCGACAAGCAGACTAGAGTGAATGAGCCTTCTAATGGTCCCAGGCTCTAGGCTTTGATGTGTCCCTGCTGAAATCAACTGGTGGTACTCGGGCAAGCTGGTTCTAGCAAGCCCAGACCAAGATGTAGATTGGGGAATACCACAAATGTCAATGCTTTAAGCAACCCCTCTCATCTTGGGTAAGACTGAGCATGCCACAGCGAACCTTTGAATAGTGTCCATGTTTCTCAACCAAACATGAATTGCTTTCTCCTTTGGTCTTTTCTGACTCCTGGATTTGGCCCATTTTTCTATCTGAGCTCTGCTGCCCTGTCCCTCACACACAGCTGCATCCAAATTAAGCAGCTGGTAATTTCCCTCAGCCCTCCCCCTGCAGAGCCTAGCAGAGTTCTGCTCTGTCCTTCAAAGACTGTGAAAGCCCATGTGATATGCATCTGCTGTCTTGCTTCTGTCATAATGGAGACCTCTGTTCTGGTTCCAGCAGTTTGATTTGCTTTCTGAGAAGCCTCTTTTCATCCTCTCTCCAGAAACTTCACATACAGGAAACTTAAGACTGCCTTACCCTAAAGTAGGCAAGTGCATAGCCACTTGGCATATTTTATCTTTTTGTCCAGTGTGATCTAGGGTGAGAGCCTGCCATGAGTTGGCCCAATGACTCAATCCTGGCCTTTTCTGAGGAGAATCTTCCAGTAACACCTGTTGTTGAACTGTGGGGCTGTCAGTCCAGGTCTATGAGCTGTCCAATCTTGAAAGAAAGCCTGCCTGAAAGTCTAACCCAGAGGCAGGCAAAGGCAAGCATCCATTCACAGCATCATTTACAGCACCTGAAGCCAGCCATGACAAATGACTGTTCCTTACTCTATCTACAACTTCATAATTTTGTCAACAAAATGATTCCTTTTCTGTATGAAAATTGGGTTGTGTTAATATGACTTTTGTAGCTAAAGACTCATGGGCAGTCTAGATGACATCCTTTCTGCATATAATACAACAAAACCTAGGTGTCTATTTTCAATGGTTCTGTACTGTGACTTGGGCTGGGGGCTGTGTAAAGTAAGGTCCATGAAGGTTAGCCTTACCTACTACTCCATCACTTCCTCAGTGGCATACCTCCTTATATTGTCATTTGACTATGGCAGTTCCTGGAACCGTTTTACCACATTCTAGCTGTGGGCACATCATTATGAGCTTTCCATGGGCAGGAACTAATTGCTTTAAGCGGCTATTTAATGAAGGCACTAGGCTTATGATGTGTATCTACAGCTGCTACTTTCATTCATTCCCAGCGTATCTAGCATGAGTCTCCTTCCAAGTTGCTGAATAAAATGTGCATTAATCAGTATCTCTAGCTAGACAATACTTCTAGAACAATTTATTAGGTGCCAGGCACAAATACTGTTGCAATTAATTCTCAGGATAACACGGGGTGTGAAGTTTTTTTCTTCGTTTTGTACAGGTGTTAAGAAATTCTGTCAAAACAAAACGAGAGAGTTAAGAGAACCATATCCATAGTGTCTCTGCTAGCGAGCTGTGGAATAATGGCTTCGCCCAGCTCAGATCCCTTTGATCCTGATACTTCGAGCATGCGATTTTCACTTTGAGACATATTCTGCACACCTATTCTGAATCAAGGTAAATTGTCTAGGATAAAAGCTTTGAAATCATAGGAACTCAGTCCTTGAATTAGTGAGACGATACTGCCCAGGCCAGGGAAGCAACTTATCAGCATTTGGGAATGGGAAGAACTGGAGAGGAAACTTGGAAGGCAGAGCTGTATGCCTCCTAGCAGGAGCAAGTGTTCTGAGCTTTGTTCTTCCCACATCAACCACAGGTGTGAAGAAACGACAAGAGGAGAAGCTGTAAGAGCTTTGCTAGAAAGTGTTGCAAATTTGGTGGCTGTCAGCCAGGAAAACAAACCCAGTCCCCGGTTGTCACAAGTGTAGAACAGAACAAAGAATCCGGGCTGCGGGAGAGGAGAGTGCTGGAAAGAAACAGCTTGTGAGAAAGGAAGTGAAAGATCTAAGCAAGGGTAAATGAGGAGGATGGAGCTTTGGAAGTTTCGAGAAGACCTGTTTAGAGTTTGTATCCATAAATGTAGGGCAACGGGGTGTTTGTGGAACTGAAGGAGAGGGCGTGTCACCACCCCTGGAAAAATAAGACAGGCTTGCTATTAAAATTCTGACAGCCCTCTGGGAGAAAGAAGTGCATCCACAGACAAATTGAAAAGGATGACCATATAATCTAGTTTGCTCTTCTAATTCAATGAAAAATTAAATATTTATTATAGGTTGAAAATACTTATGAAAAAGGCAGTTTTTAAATTCCATTTTCGTTTCCTGCTGGTTTTTCTGTGTAGCCTGTTAGGTGCACTGATTCCCAGCTGGGACTGGGATGGAGAGTTGGAAATTTAACAGGAGGACTGGGCCTGTTAGAAGACCGTAAGCTGGGACCTGGGGACCATCATTTGTGTTTCAGAACCTTAGTTTTGATCTAAAACAACAAAACTATGAAAACCTTCTCTATTGCTCTGTGGCCCAGTTGTGTGGATGGAGGATCACATGTAAAAATCCCTGCTCTCATCTCCCATAGAGACCACGTGTCACATGTTCACTCATTGCTAGACCACTATTCCCTGGGAAAGAGGAGATGAACAAATTCGATTGAGTTAATGCCTGTTGATGCATTTCGGAAAATGCAAAAGTTAAGTTTTTCTTTCCATTATTTTTGCTCAAAAGCACTTCATGCCAACCAAATACTTTACCAAGATTGATACATTTGTTCTTGAGCTCTAGGTGAGCTGAACAAGGGTTAAAATCCCTTTCATAGTAGAAACAGTGTACAGCAGTTCCACCTACTCTTCAAATTGGTGGGGTCTTTTCTAATTAAACACTCTATCTAGAGACCATACTTTTAATTGATAGGTATTTTGCACATGAATCTCTTAAGAGTATCAGGTAGCAAGAAAAACACCTAGTATATTGTTTATATTTTAAATGTAATTTTATGTTTGCTTAGATTTATAATGCATAATGGTTAACCTTTATCCATTTAACAAAATATAGTTTAATTTTACCAAAAAGTTAAGAAAAATTATAATTTATTTATAAGTAAGTTTATAATGCTGTGTAATATTTGATTTTTGTTGAAATCATAACTATACATAAGTTTAAATATGGGTTAAAATTGCCTTCATATAATGTTTGTTTGAATTTCTTACTTAAAACTCATTTGGTTCATTTGAGCAATTTTCGTGTTTTATTTCTAAATTACAGGCTAGGCTGGGAGGTATTAGGTTTCTATTTGCAATCATTTATCCACAAGTAAGATAACGCAAATGTTGGCGGTTCAAGGAAGCAGTGCAGACCACTCTTGTTCTTACTTGGTGGAAGGAGGGTAGTCTTGTTTCTTAGAATGCTATTAATCTCATTGACGGAGAGAGATGAAGAGGGAGAGCGTGTTTCCTCCAATTCTAAGAGTATTCATCCTATTCTCAGAGCCCACCCTCCTGCCTTCATCTCAGCCTATACACTCTCAAAAGGCTCCACTTCTAAAACATGGCTTCTCTAGTGGCAGAACTTCAGCATCTGAATGGGATGATGAGGCATGAACACTCCACTCTGTGCGAATTCGTTTACAGACAAAAGACCTCACCCCACTCTCAGACCTGCTTTGGATTTACAGAGGATGTGTGTATCCTTGGAGGCTACACTCTCCTGGGGAACCCTGCCTTGGACCATAGTATTTCCTCCCAAACACTGACTGTCTGCTGCTGGACCTGAATTCTCCCAATGTCAGCTCACCCTTGTTCGTAGAAACTTGGCTGTTTGCATTCTGAGGGAGAATAGCTCTCTCCATTGCAGTGGAGGCCACAGATGGAGTGGCAGATGGGGCGGAAGTGAGGAGAAGGAAGAGTTGGTGCTGGGCTCACTGCAGTGGCCCAGTAGCAAACTGGACAAAGTATAGGGATTCCATGTGCAAGTGTGGCTTTCCTAGCAGTGTGGAGACATGTGCTTGCCGGGTAGGAGGAGGTCACATGACTTATTGAAGTTGGCAAGGAAGGCTATAACTTTTTAATGTCTAGATGATTGATGTCTGGGACTGGTATGTACTTTAGTTCTGTTTTTTGACAATTGTTAAGCTTAGGACTGACAATCAGGGATCCTCATCAATGTGACTTTAAATATTCATTACCTTTTCATATCCTCTGTTACTATTGCTACAAATTAAACAATTGCAGATGGCAAATGTAAACAACTGTATACTGAATACTGGTCAAACCTTCTCAGTGGCTAGCAGGGCTCAGCTGATTGATGAGGCAGCTAACATAGTCTCCAGCTTGGTATTCTCAGTCAGCTGGCCAAGAAGCCAGAAAAACAGCCTTCCACTGATATCACTCAGTTTTGCAGCTGTCCTCAGCAGGAGAGAGACCAACACAGCTATTGGAATTCTCAAAGCTTTTCTAATGGCCAGGAGGATCCAGTTGATGTATAGTATGGGCCTCCCAAATCGCTCTATTTCAAAAGGAAAATGTGTTATCGTAATTTGATTCATCAATTCTAAAAAGGTTTCTTTCTAATTCCCACTCTCATTATCTGTTTCCCACACACCTTATAGGTCGCCCTTTTGAAGAATTTGTCAGATGTCTTGAGAGTTTCATTCTTGTAAAGTATGTAGTGTCCTGGGTATGCTCAGCAAAACCAGACACAGTAGGTTGTGTTTATGTTTGTACAAACATATACCAACATATGTATGCATGTGATGTTAGTTAAAGAAAACGAGGCTATCAGGGTGAAAAGGGATTGTGATGAATTTGGAGGAAAGAAAGGGAGAGGGAAGAAAGGGGAGAAAATGGAGGAGAGGAAAGTGGTATGATTCTATTTTAATAAAAATATATTGAAATAAATAAAATCGGAAAAGTTACACAAGCAATGCATACCCTTATTTTCCTTGCTTTTTCTATCTATTTTTAGGGTTTTTGTTTGTTTGCTTGTTTTTGTTTTTTTTTTTGAGACAGGATTTTATTATGAGCCTGGTTGAATTCACACTCACAGTCTTTCTCCTTGGTGTTGGAATTACAGGCATGCACACCTCTACCTGAACTTCAGGTGTTTTAAGAGATGTTGAACTTGAATAAATCTACACATAGCCATGTAGTGACCAGCAGACAAGACTCTTAAACAGTTACAGATCATATCTTCCTTGGTTTAGTATATAGTTTTAATGGTTGAAGAAAATAAATAATTTGATTAATAATTTTTACATTTATGACTTATTTGAGGGATCTAGAACTTAAATGAAACATACCCAGGCCTGTTAGTTTTCTATATTAATATCTACTTGCTGGGTCCACCTCCTTCCTGTTCTCATTAGATAGCTATCAAGGTGCCATCTCATCTATCACCAGATGGGAGCATATAGGCTTCTTTAACATAGTTGTTTTTCAAATACTTTTCTCATTAATAAATACTTCCAGAAAACTGACAACTAAATACTTCCAAAAAACTAAACACCAGCTGTAAGAAGCAATAAAGATGGTCATCTTTATTGGTAGGCTTATCTTCATTTCAGCTCATCTGATGTGATTTATTATCATGATTATTGTAAAAGGACTTATTTATCTGTTTTGTTTTCCTGGGGGAGATGGTGACAAGTGACTGTTCATGCAGATAGGGCACTAGCAATGTACCAAAACATTGGTCCCATCAAAGTCCAATGTGGTGAGTTAATGAATTTATTGGACTCTTCTTTCAGAAGCATAGGTGAGAGGCATTTTCCAAGAGCATGGATGACTCACACAGTCAGTTACATCACTGAAAAGCCCACTTCAGCATGGGTGCTGACCCAAGAAAGCTACTCTTTGATTTGTAACCAGTTCTACAGGTCAGACTGTCCTTCCTCCAGAAACGCTTACTGCCTATGTAACCCTGGGTAGGGTAAATTGGGAATCTTGGAAGTTTTAGGAACTTCCTGAGACTTATGAATTGTTTGCTTCCTGCTTCTTAAGGAGCTTCCCTCCAGAAGAGAAGTTTTAATTAGGAGTTATGCATGCTATACAATGAGTTCTATTGGTTGATCATCATAGAACTTTGAATATCTGGATGAATTATGTAGGATTTGCCTCATATTGGTTAATGGTATGTGTTAGAGGATAAAGTTGGGTCTTCCCCTTGTTACTTCCCTGTACAGCTCTGATCTTTTTAGCTGCTATATGCATCCAGCAGTAATATTTTGCTGAATTTACTGGTCATTTTTATTTAATTATAAATGTGTTTATAAAATATTTCCTTAGGGGAAAGGCAAAGGTAAAGGCAAGCTGCACAAAGGTGTTAGCTGTAGATGGGGAGACAAATGAATCCTAGCTACACTTCTTTCTAGAACTGTCTCTTGTCCTGGACCCAGGGACCATCCATGCTAAGTCATTTTTTTTCCTGCTTGTAGAAGGTTCATATGGTAGCGTTGGATATGGAACCACTTTACTGTATTAAAGTCTGTGATTCAGGTTAGACTTTGAACTGACCTGCTGGGTTTTTTGTTTGTTTGTTTGTTTTACAAAGTTTAAATAATCTTTGTTTTCCAGAAATAGTCTGTTAAAGTGTAGTAAGTAGAACTATTAATAATAAATGTACAGAATATTTCTCTAATATTTTGTCTTGGAAATGTTTTCCAGCACCATGTTATGGAGAATCCCTTGTTTCCAGAATTCATCTCGAGTTACCTCTGTAACTTCTTATTGGTGTTGTGACATATATGGCTTTGTGTTTGTCAGTACAGAGAGCTCAGTTGTTATTGCTTTTCTGCAGTTGCTACTTGTCATGTTTTATGATTTTGTTCCTGGCCTACATTAACATATATATCATGTATATTATTACCCAGAAATGGATAAGAAGACATGCTTTTCATTAAACATACACACACAAACACACACACACACACACCACACACCACATACACACACCACACACACTCATACACACACACCACATACACACACTACACACACACACACACACAGACACACACACAGACACACACACATACACACACACACATTGCACTATAGAAGCATTTGGATGAAATTCTAGGCATATAGGAGGGTGGTCTTTTTCTCTGTTTAATTAAAATGTTTATACCGTGTCTGTGATACCAGAATTCAGTGGCCATTTTAGGTCTAGATGGCTTCCTATGAAATCCTAAAGGCATAGCTGAGTCTTTAAATTCTCTGCTTTTAGGAAAGCATTAGTTGGAATTAGTACCTTTTTCAGATGATCCAACTTTGAAGGTTTGTCTGCTTTAGAAAGAATGATTACGATTATTATAATTCATCTTGTGACATGGATAAAACCATGGTTTTCTGACCACACAATATAAGCAGAGGCTGTTAATGGTAATTAGATTTCCTAAACCACTGACTTGCCTTAGACTGATTAAATGTTAACATGCTAAAACCAGCATCAAGCTAAAGCCCAGAATGCCTCAGCCCCTCATAGCCCATGGTATGGTCCAGCTACCAGCATCCTCTGGGAGCAGGTTAGAACTAGAACATTGCAGACTCTGCCTAGACCCACTGAAGCATCAGCGTTATCATAGCAAGGTGTTTGCTGGTGAGTGTATGCATATCAAAGCTCAAGAACACTGCCTTAGTTGACCTGAATTTTAGGAAGGAAGAAGCCGAGAATGGTTATACTTTTTATACAAGAATAGAAAGACTTAACTAGCAACTTCTTCGTTTGTGTGAACCTGCTGGAACCAAAAGATATAAACTCTGAGCTATGTGTTTAGTCTTAAACTGGTTGCTACATTAACTGTTGGATACAATTAATTTTGATAAGGCATTCTCACGCAAATGTTCTTATTTAGTTTTACTTCAATGACTGTGAAAATCATTAAGAAGGTATTGACATTTGTCAGGAGAAAGAGTTTATTTTTATTACAGTCACACATCATAAAGGAATTCAGGTCAGGAACTCAAGGCAGGCCCTCCAGGCAGAAAGAAACTGAGGCCATGGAGCGATGTTGCTATTGACTTGGTCCTTGTGGCTTGTCCAGCCTACTTTCTTATATCATCCCAAACCAGCAGGGCAGTCATGGTACCAATTACAGTGAGCTGGGCCCTCTGAAACCAATCATAATCAAGAAAACACATGTACCACAGGCTTGCCCATAATCCAATTTGGTGAGGGCATTTTCTCAAGTGAGGATTAACTTTCCTAGATGCCTCTAACTTGTGTCAAATGTACATGGACCTGGACAGCACAAGCAGCTAATTCAGAAATAAAACACCATGACTAAAAGGCTGAATTCTGGAACTCAAAGGACGCATGCTTCAGTATTCACTCCAGCTGTAATGACAAATCTTCAAAGGGTTGCTGTAATTGGGATGTACCTATAATATAACCCAAGATATAGAGGTGATAGTTCGCTATCCAGTTTCTGAAACAAAATATATTCTATGGATTGATAACTATTGTTAGTAAAAGAAAGTTTATACTAATTTGAATATTTATTATTAATAGCTTTGTTGGTATTATCAGTAAGAGAAATTCAAACTGTGAACATGTTATGTCTCCCATTTTCTTTATCTCACTATAATTTTATTCTTTAAATAATTCTAGAGTAATTTAAAGATATGAAATCTGTTTTTCCTCAATATGCTGAAATGTCTTTCCTAAGAACAAGGATATCTTCTTGAGCAGTCAGAATACTAATCTCAAGATGTTATTTTATTTTTTGTTTGTTTGGTTTTTTTTTTTTTCAAGATAGGGTTTCTCTGTGTAGATCTGGCTCTCTAGGAACTCACTCTGTAGACCAGGCTGGCCTCAAACACACAGAGATCCTCCTGCCTCATCCTCCCAATTGCTAGGGTTAAAGCATGCATACCACTGCCCAACAACAAAATGTTATTTTCTAATATTCAGTCAATCTTAAAATTTTGCCTATATATTCTACGGGTTTTCCTAAGCAATATATTCTATGGATTTTCTTTTATTTCTTTATTAGCTCAGGATTCAATCAAGATTGCCCTGTCTCTTCAGTTTCTTGGAATCTTGGAAAGTTCCTTAGACTATGGATTTATAGCTGTGTGTTTGGGGGAGGGGGGTAGATGAGCAACTGGGGATTTGGAGTGAAAGAGCTTCAAAGTTTTCGTGAGTCCAGGCTGCTATTTTGAAGACTGAGAAAACTGAAGTGTGTCTGGTATATTCTCATAATTTAATTGAAGTCACACATTTGGACAGGTCAGCCAGAGCTTTTGATGATACATCTTAATGAAGGCATTAGGAAGAGTAGAAAGCTACATCACACCAAGGCTTGAAAGGCAGCTCTTCCACAGCTGCCCTTGGGCTCTGGTTGGGAGTTATACCTGCAGAAGATTCCCCAGGGCTGCTCAGGAAATGTACCACTCACTGTCAGAGTGCTCGAAAAGTGAGAGGGTGGAGAAATGAATTCTGATACCCTATTCCTGTCTCTTGCTTGCTGGCTGATTCCCACCAAGAATCAAGGACAAAGCAACACAATTCAGGGGATGTAGACACCACCAGCAGCCTCTTAGGAGGGAGAGGCAGGCTCAACAGTACAGAGTGGGTCCAGATGGGATCAGGGGGAGTATAAGACAGCTGATACATCAAGTGAAGTGATTAAGAATACCAGTTCATAAGAGGAAATAAAAGGTCAAAAAGTGTTGAAGGACATTTTGCAATGCTGTCAAAGAGATTAAACAGCTGGATGGATCCAGTGTAAGAACATGTTACTTAGCAACATGATAGTCCTTAGATCAGGGTAAAGACTTTGGATCTATAGATTATTAAGCAGAGCACTTCCATGATCAGATATGTGCTTTAGAAAACAAAATAGCTACAGTAGCCACTGGGCAGAACTGTGTCAAGAAAAGTGAAAGTCCTGGATTGACTGTGTAGGGAAGAGGTAAGAGGCACTAAATCAGATGGTCCTAAGGCAGAGAGCAGGACACAAAAGAGACACTTGGGACCTTTAAAGTTAGAAAGAGGAAGGGGTCAAACATGTTTGAGGCTTAATTAATAATAATTAGTATTATTGATAATGGCAGCAAACAGATAGCAAATACTTAGCATTTAACATGAAATTAGAGAATTCATTAATCTTCAGGGCAACTCAGTGAGGCAGGTGTTATTATCACAGATTTAATTACAGAAAATAAAAATGATCAGGTGGATATAATACTGAGAATGGAGGCCAAACACTTGAAGTCACAAGTGACATACCCCATGCGCGATAGGCAGTAAACTGGTGGGAAGCAAACGTTGGAATTAAAGAGACAGATTTTCCTTGGGGCTGGGAATGTGGGGAAGTACCCCAGGGTTGAAGTAAAAGTTGTAGTTACAAAAGAGACTGGTCTACTCTGAAGCTACTGAAGAAAAAAAACATTGCCTTGGTTTTGGGAAATGCTCCAGACAGACCCAGGACAATTTGAACATTATATATATATATATAATTATATATATATATAATTGGTCTTGGCACATAAAGCGCTTGTGACCTACCAGCTGGCTCTAACTTGTCATGGACACACAACTGACTACTTAGCTATTGTGATGTTCTCTAGGACTGTGACAGTCAGGACAGTTCACTGTGGATGGAGCTGCCAGCTTACTATGTGGTGTATCTGGTTTGTGCTAGGCTGGGTCAGTATCTTGTCATGTGACTTTTCACCTACCATTTACCTCCTATTAAGCGATCAAATACTTTTGGAGTTCCTAAAGAAAATGAGGTTTTCCTTATGGAGAAATTATTTTAGAAAAACTTTTTAAAGTTACTCAAATTGATAAGGGATGGATTTTGAAAGCATTAGTTTTATTATACAAGATCACCACCAGATCTTTATCAAAATGTAAAGATTTCTTCTATTAAATAGTACTAAAATTAGTCTTTCTCAATAGTCTGAAGTAGATGCATTGTGCATTTTTTCATTCAGGGGAACAAAATTGAAAACATTTGCATGTGGAACAGGAATCATTTAAGAAACTATGGAAACCACTAATCTAGCTTAATGCCTTCGATTACTTTGGAAACATTTATTTTATCCCTAGGTTACTGGCAGTTCTATTATGGTATACAGACAACAAGAGAAGGTTTTATGTTTTATGCTTCATTGCAGCAAAATGGTTCTCAAATATCTGGCCTCAGATAATTGTGAGTCCCAGTGAAGCTACGTATTTTCTGAGACTGTAATGGTTTTTTTTTTTTTTTTTAACCCACAAGAAAACTTGTAACACAATTTATCCTGGGATCTTTCCTCTAGGATCTACACAATCTTCTCATGGGCTGTTAATATATACTCTATATGGTTGTATTGTATATTATATCTCTTATTAACTCTACTACCATC
Source organism: Sigmodon hispidus (assembly GCA_004025045.1). Lineage (NCBI taxonomy): Eukaryota > Metazoa > Chordata > Mammalia > Rodentia > Cricetidae > Sigmodon > Sigmodon hispidus. The sequence continues at coordinate 158,733 of PVIH01002288.1, forward strand.
ACTAATGTTTTAATATATAACTGTATGTGCCTCAAGGGAGCAGTTTATGTGTTTTACTGGCAAGGAGCACAAAAAATTCTCCCCGCTGTTTCCTTCTATTATGAATTAATATCCACTACCAGGGGACTACTTATGATATAAAATTGTCATCCTGTGAGTGGTGTAGATGAAATTACCATGGAGAAAAGCTGAGCAGTAACCAGAGAATGAATATGACAACACCTTTTCTGCTCTAAGTGGGAACCCTGGTGTCTTATATTAATTTATGGCAAATAATTTACATTGCTAATTGCTAAGTTTAATAATCTCTAATAACTTTACAGTCACAGGCTTTTCTTAATACAAAGCAATCCTCTGTGCTGAAAGGGAATATTCTAATAACATGGGATTATTTTGTTAGTTTCAGAGGTTATCACAATCTCTGTAAGAGGTGACTCTAGTCAGTAACAGCACCTAGGGGAGGGTGCCTTTTAAGTGATATTGCTGTCGCATTGCTTTTTATTTTGGCAATAAAGGAGTTAAAGGAGAGAGATTGATTCTTAATGACAGTCCTGAGTGTTGTGTGGTGGTTGCCTGGCAACTGTACCTGTAGGAACTAAATATTGGACATGTATCTGTATTAATCCCCTCTTGTCAAGGTTTGTAGGTGTTTAGTATATTAAGCTTAGGAAATACTTAGAAGCAGAAAAGTTTGCTCATTTGATGATCCTTGGAAATTGTGTAAGATCACTGGATGTCAGCAAATAAAGGTCAGGAGAGTAAGTGATGTACAGTGCTGTGAGTAGGTCTTGAATGAATTTGAGCATCTCTTAAGTGAGACTGAGCACAGCCTTGCTGTCCTTGCCTCCCTCTTTTATCTTGTCCAAGGACATATCTCTTCACTTAGAGAACATTTATCGACAATCTTTAATGTGCTAACGTTTGTGGTAGATACAGCCTGGGGTATTTACGTGAGATAAATGGAGTATCTAGACTTTAGTCTAGAGTGGATACTTTCATGAGTGCAGGGTGCACACAGAAGGAAACACTCTCACTCCACAACCCTCAGAGCACACACTCCCAAGTGTCCGCTGTCTTTTGTGTATGTTAGGTCCTATGCTCAGCCTACTACTTCATCTCTGTCCATTCCAAGAGTGCACAGCACTGATTATCACTGTGGTCCATGCCCCTTCATTCACCATCCCTGGGTTCTCACTTTCAGAATTGTTGCTTAGGTTTTGGCTTCATCATGAAATTGCTTTCACCTTTATTATTGATGCTCCCTCTAATTACACAGAGAAGCTGAAGAAAAACAGCTTAAAATGACTTAGGTATTTGACAGGAAAACTCACTTTGAGGAGAACTTCACATTTCTGGAAATGGATATAGCCTAAAGATGAAATATATTCTATTCTGTTAGTAGTATATATTATAAACACATAGTGATATGAAGGGCCACCTTTTATTATTCCAGACTGTTTCATATAGGGACATTTTGTTGTTGACAAATGACATAGCAATAAGTTTCATGTATGTTGTAAGATGTTTTAGTGACCATTCAAATACTTGGGCCTTCACCAGCTGTTTAGCTGATTTTTTAATTTTTTATTTTTTTCTTCACCTGATCAATATATTTGGTCATGAGGTTGTGAGAAGGTAGAGGTGAATCATAATGTCCCATCTGCCCTACTTCTCTCTGTTAGGATTTTGTTCAGCACGAATTACTCAGTTATCTGGCGGCAGATTTTCATGGATGCAGGGGCCTCTTGGGGCACACAGCGGAAGGCAGCAGCAGAGAGCAGGAAAACACTTAGAAGCTGTTTCTATGTAGACAGGACTTTATTGTTAGAGGGGTATGGTTATGATTAGCAGAGAGGTTATGATACTAGAGAAAGAGAGGAGGGAGGGAGGGAAGGAGGGAGGGAGGGAGGAAGAGAGAGAGTACTTCCAAGAGAAACAAAGGGAGAGAAGGATCTAGAGATCTAGAGGCAGGACTCCTTCTTTAAATGTGGTTTGACATCAGAGCTCAGAAGAGGGAGTGGCCACCCTCAATACACAGCCCAACATTCTCAGAAGGGGTATGTTGTTTATTAATGTGTGGCTGAATCCATTAGCATTCAGGAAACTGAAGCAGTGTATTATGGAATGATGATTTGGTACAGGACTGAGAGCCATGTAGCTGAGAGGCTGGGGGTGTAGGAGTTCAGGACAGAGCGAAGTCTCTGCAAGCTCCTCTGCAGCATGCCAGAGCTTGCTGGGAAATGTAGAAGGGGTAGGTATCAGGGCAAGGCTGCTCAGAGGAGCCGGGATAAAGCCATTGGAAAGCTGTCACTCGTGGGTCCCACTGCTTCTGGGGGTGGTTAGCCAAGTGTAGGGTAGGGAGCTTGGGGGCACTGCTGGCAGAGACGGGAAAGGCTGAGCGCAAGCTGGAACCAACGAGGACAAGCTGGCTTCTATTAGCACCTTTCCAGTAATCTTCACATTTCGCTACTGACATTTATGGAGAGTATGGCTCCAGCTTACTTTTTATAACTGCCCAGACTGTGTAGAAAGAGGGATTCTGGGAAATGTAGTTCCAAATCAATCACGTTTATGAAACCGAGCCATCACAGAGTTTTCCTGTAGAACCTTATTCAAACAGCCCCCTGTAGGCTTAGATAATTCCTTCCGTGGTGAGTTCCTGCTTGGAAGACCCATAAAGAAGTGCCTTGTGGGCAGGCATTCTGTGTTCCATTCCATTCATTTCTCTTCTTCACTGTGTTCAACTCAAGAACGTGTATTGGGTGATGGAGGACAGAAGAGCAGGACGTCAGAATTGGACAGTTAGAATTTCTGCTCTGATCCACATCACAAAATAACTTAGGAGGCACCCTCATTCTTGTGTGTAATTTCTCACCAGTTTTACTTTCCCTGAATCATTTCCACATGAGGCTGTTAGTGTTTACAAGCTTTGCACTAGCTTTTGATTATCACAGTTGAATTGAGTTGTCATTTGAATTCTCATGGAAACCATTTTTTATTTTAGAGCATTGATGGTGAACGCCTTTAATCCCAGCATTCACACAGGCAGGTGGATCTCTGAGTTCAAGACCAGCCTATCGAGCAAGTTCCAGAATAAATAAATAAATAAAATATAAAAGAAGGCAAAGCAAAAAGTATGCTGAAATATATAGAAAGAAGGTCACCCAGCAGGCATACAGTCCCTGTCTTTTCTGGTGAGTCAAACAGACATGAGGCTGTATGATTTATTATATTTGGCCTCAACATAAGAAAGCCACAGGGAAGATTTAATGGTAGCCTAACCATTATTTAGTGGCTGAGATTGATATCAGAATTGGGGTGAATTAATAAAACTATTCAAGGGATCTAAAGCCTAAGTTCTAGGCCCACATTCTACTTTAGACCCTCTACCTAAACACACACACACACACACACACACACACACACACACACATCTTATTTTCCTTGTGATGGGGTCATCAGATCAAACCTCATTTTCTCATTTGTGAACTTTGGTCTGTGTTGAGACTTATGTTCTAGACCGAAGTGGAATAATCTGATGAAATCACCTTGGAAGCCATAAAACACCAAACAGATACCAGTTTGGTGACAACAAAAAATTCTGTAAAACAAAACCATAGACAAGAACAGATTGATAATTGGACCCAACATTTTACTTTTAATTAATTGTTTGTGCGCGAACACGCACACATACCTGTGTATATGAGTGTGCCTATGTGTTGGTGTTTGGTATATGAAAGAGAGAGACTGGCTTGCAGTCTTTACTTCCATCAAGTGGCTTCCTGGGAACTGAACTCAGGCTTAGGAACAAGAGCCTTTATCCACTGAGTCATTTTTCAGCCCTCTCAGTAGTACTTCTTGACCAGTAATAGTTAGGTGGTCACATGGGCCTCATAATATCTAAACTATGACACTCTAGAAGAACTGTAGCTTCAAAGGGTGTAAAAATTACAGCTTGAATTTCTCAGCCGTATCAGAAATTCAATGTTCTTTAGATAATGAGGCATGAATTCGTTGTATTCCCCTAGATGAACCTGGGTGCCCCTACCCCCTGAGTCTGTTTCTTAGATTTTCTTCATCTGTGTATGTTTTCCTAATATCAATAAAGAAGTAGGGCAGGGTACCAGCAAGTGAATGGGACAGAGCTGTAGAATGTTCAGCCTAAGGGCTGACAGGAAGGGTATACAGCCCCTGCTTGAGGTCACAGCTCGGTGACAAATAGCTCCATTGCTAATAAAGATAAGCTGGATTGCAGGATGAGCTGTCAGAAATATTCCTGCCTTAAAAAAATTGCAATGTGTGTTGGTAGGAGGAGGGAGGAGTGGCGACCCTAAAATTTGCTCCTATCTGTCAGAAATCATCATCCGGGAGAGTTTTATTATGAGGGAAGTCAGACCTGAAGTCTTTGCTTTGACCACAGAGGCCAGAGGTGTTTATGTTTCTTTCAAGATATTGAGTCCAGAGCTGAGGTCTGGTATTTGGCTGGTGACTGTTCAAGAGGAGGGATTTGGCTTCTGGCAGAGCATAAAGCCAAATGACAACAAAGCTTTCCTTTCAAGCTATCCAAATGAACACATTTCTAATCTGAAATTCAAATACTTGACAACAGAGAGCCTGTGAGCTGGGCTTTGAACAGAAAATTGCTTCATGGTTTTAGCATAATGAATCAGGCAGTTAGACTAAATCCATTTAGTAGGAGAAGAATGCTTTCACATGCTTTGTGAAAGAAAGGGGGAGGAGGTGGACCTTCTTAATTCCCCAAATTTCTTAGGACTTGCAGACACAAACGCTGCTCCCTACACATTTTATCTGCTGCGTTCACTGATTGGTATGTAGAAAGCCGGTATTCAGGCATCATCTTTGTTAGGAAATGCAGTGGCTTGTAATATTGGAGGAAATGAATGTGATGGATACAGGTCAGGGAGTTGCTGTCCTTCATGTTCCTTGGTGGTGAGTGCATTGCATTTGTGAAACCCTGTTTTCATCTCTGTCAGTATTAAATCGAACAGCTATCACCAAGGCACTTGGAAGACTGAGAAAAGAGGAAGCTACAGGCATTCTTGGATCAGATTCTCAGTCCTGAGATAAAAGCAGGCTCAGTATGCAGGGCTAGAGACAATGGAAGTACCAACCAGGCCTTCAGCATGGGGGTAGGGCTAAGTACTGTGAAGATGAGCAAATTGACATGCTGCAGAAGGGTGGCCATATAGTAAATCTGACCCTGAGCGAGCCTGCTGGCATCCCCAGGGAAGGACAGAGATAGATGAAATGGCAGAAGGAAGTTACAGAAGAAAAACAAAAATAGTCCTAATGGTAGTGTAAACAAGAAGATAAATAGGAAGGTTGAATCTTGTCTGTAGCAAAAGGGGTGCTTTGCAGAAGCAATAGCAACCAGACACCCCTGAGCCTGGGCCCAACGAGCTATGGCCACAACACGTGTGTGCTCCTATAGCAGACATATATAGACATATATATTACAAAATGTGTTTTTTCTGTGTAACATACCTTCAAAATGTTTTCCTACTCTTCAATTGCATGGGAAAATCGATAAATAAATAAATAAGATTTCTTTTAAATCATTGTACTTACTTTTCAATCGAGTGGAACAGTAAAGTTTTTCTAGTTGGCTTGGAGATGAAGACTCCTGATATATATTACATTACAGAGATGTTAAAGAAACAAAAGAAAAGACCCACCCCAAAACATGAGTGCATGCCAAGCATCCAATTCCTGCTCACAGCTAAACAAATAAACAAAAACCAGGGTGGTATACCCGATTAACTAGTGCTGAACAATGGCATTCATGACTGGGTGGAGACTGTGGTACACCCATTGGCTAATATGATTGTGCTTACCTGAATGGACCCATAATAAACTAAGCTGAGAAGAAGCGATTTTAAACCACATTAGTCTCTTATTGGAGCAGAATAATAATCATCTCAGGAGCAAAACTTGAATGTTCAGGAGACACCTTATCTTGTAAGCCCCAACCATATCTAGTCAAAACTTATTCAGAATATACTTAAATGAACTGGCCAGAGAGGAGATCTTATCCTGCCAAATTGCTCAAATTATACAGATAAAATGAGGCAGAATTCCAAATCTAAGCCTGTCACCAGATAACAGACTTCCCTTTGGAAGACTATACCAGAGTCTAGGGGCTGGGGAAACTGGCATGGAAGCAGGTCCCAAGCTGATTTTTCTCTCATGTACTGAAGATAGGAATCCCTTTCTCTGGAGCAAAGCTTTTCATTCCATGATGATGAGTATAAGTCTGGAAGGATCAAAGCCAAACTGAATTCATGTTGATGTAGAAAAGACTGTGTGTGCTCTGTTATATGTTTCATAAAGTTCCCAGAAATATTTCTTGAATATGGATCCAGAAGCTGGGAATATCTCTATAGGCTCCCAAGACTTTTACAAACTCAATGAGTCTAAATTCCTAAGAGATCACAGTGATTTAGATGAGAGACATCGGAAACGCCAGAGAGTACCCAAGTCCTTCTATGAAAAAAAGGAGAAAGGGTGTGTGTCTAGTGTGTACACTTGGGGTCATATTTTGCTTAAGAGCCCTATTTATGGCTCAATAATTCTTTCAGATTCAATGTTTTATCTTAAAAAATACTTGCTTGGTTTATTTTAAGTCTCATTATGCTTTGATGTTTGTCTTAATAGAGAAGTGTTTGAAATGATCTATTATCAAACCTCAGTGAGCTTTATCGAGAGATGCCCACGTTCTGTGAGGTGCTGAGGATGCCTAGCCAGTGAGTGTCATCCAAGGTTGACAAGCAGAGAGACCCTGGTCCAGCTCTTGACAAAATCATTATGAGGCAAGTTGCTGAAGATCCAGCTCTGAGTCATTCTTTTATATTCGGCTCTGATTCAAAATAAGTCAAAACAGTCAGCTCTGGCTTTCCCATGGTACCTTGCAAGCATAAAGTGAGCAGAAAGCACACCAAGGTTGCTTTCCTCTTCATCTTGGTCCCAAATGTTAGGGACTGTTTATTTCTTTGGAAATGTTTTTCTCTCCTGGAATATAAAAGTTACACAAATTTCTAACGATAAATGCAAAATAGACTGTCTTTTGTTTCTTACTATGCCTCCTCATAGAAATCCTCTCTGAACAGACAGGCCCCTTGATAGAGAATATATTCTCACACACTTCCTTTTGTACTATCCTTGGGCTCAAGTTATCTTGAATTTTAGAAATGGTTGTCATAATTAGATCTTCCAGTTTGAGATTCTGGGTAGATGTTTGAGTAGTAAAAGATAAAAGTACAAAAAATGAATGCCCCCCTCTTTTTTTTTTTTTAAAGTAGCATTTAGGTTTCAATATCGAAGTATATCTCACAGCATACTGGTTATACTACAACTACAGAGTTCTGGAATCAAACACCTGTAGGTTTAAATCTATCTGCGACATGTTTAACCTGAGGCAAATTGCTCATTAAGTTTCTGTTCCTTCGAGTGTAAAATGGGACCAGCATACCTCATTTCATGAGATGAGCTATGTAATAAGCTCTTTGTACAGTGTTGGCGCTGTAAATACCCAATAAAGGTCGACAAGTGATGAAATAAACATACACTGTACAATTTAAATTTATTACATTAAATAAAAAAATCATTCAGCGAAAATATTTATTTTTGAAGAATTTTTACATCAGCTCTTCCTCGGAATGCAAGCTCACCAGGTGTTAACTTTGTATCTTAATTATCCAACTGATAGCTGCCTTCTGTGTGCTTTCTCTGACAAACTGTGTCGAAAGCAGTCTTCTCCCATCTACATGAAAAGAAAGCAGGCACATAACCCGAGTTGATCCATTCTACCGTGAACATACTTGTGGCTTGGATATAGCTGTTCAACACTATTTTTCTTTCCTTAACATTTCCACTTCTGCAGTCATCTAATAACTCTGAAGCAGATTAATCCATTAAAAGGTGTGCTCCTAGTGTTCAGTAATTGCCAATGAAGTCTAATCAGTTAGCAAGAGCTACGGAAGAGTCTTCAAGAAAGACTATAAGATAATTAAAGCATAAAGGTTATGCAAAAGTAGCAAATCAATAGAGACAGTAAACATGGTTTATCAACAGTTCTGAGAACATTTTTTCAATTCTAATATGTAAATGGACTTGGGATAGAGCACAGGCTAGGATGATAGATAGGGTTCTTGTAACTGTTTAATTAACTCCAGGTTCCTGCATGTTAAAGGTTGCCTCAGCCCACTGGTTCATGTAACAAACTCTCTTAGGATTTCGTTAGCCACTGTCTGATATGAAGCCCAGGCAGCCTTTCTTTCTTGCAGGGTTAGGTTTTACCCTGTTCCTCTAGAGACCTTATCAAAACACAGCCCTCTGTTTTCTCTATAAATACATAGATATTTTCAATTTCAGCCAAAATGGTTTGACTTTGTAATCAAGGTTAAAGACACACACACACACACACACACACACACACACACACACACAAACTAATAAGAGGAGGTTGTTGGAAAAAACTGCATAATTAAAATTATGTATTAAAATTCACAGGCAGTGTGCATAGAATTTCAGAAAAACCATGGCAGCTCTCTAGATGATTCACTTGCTGCTTTAATTCTTCTGTAATACAGGCTATTTTTATAATTAGCCACCAAATTGTGCCACTTGATTAGTTCAAAGTGATAAAAAAGGATAATAAGGAATATTTACATTTTGAAACTACTATGCTGAGCCCCAAGAAAAGAATAGTGATTTACTGTTTGTTCTCAGACATTTGAAGTGGAATGTATCTGGTGTTTTACTTGCAATTGTATATTAATTCAAACTATATAAAGAGATGGATGTGTGTGTGTGTGTATGTGTTTCCTTTGAAAACATGTAATGTTTATTTAAAAAAAAAAAACTCTTATGAGGGCTAAGTGTTATTTAAAAGAAAAATTCTTTTTCCAACCCGCTAGGATTAGGTTTCACTCAATTAAGTATATCATTAGTAAATAAAAGAGTTACTTAACCTCCGCCCCTGCAGAAGTTCTTGATATTTTGCTTAGTAAAGGGCAAGGAGCCCATTATGGCTTATTTATTCCCTTTGTTAAAAGGTTAGTTCTGAAGATTGTGATATAGAAACACATAGTCTAGGGTTTGTTAATAAAGATCTATTTACTCTACCGTTTAAAGAGCTGGCTATTGTGTAATGCCCATCAGTGCCACAAACTGGAGACCTTTCCCTGGTGTTCCCACGGGAAAGGCTATCAAGCTGTCAGCGAAGGACTCATTTTCTTTAAATTAAAAATCACCGAGGTGTCCTGGGTAGAGGATATTAAACCCTGTGTAGTCAAGCCATTTTAGTCCATGATGAGTTGAAAGGGTGCGTAGATCCTACACTTATGAAATCAAATGTTTAAAATGCCAGCTACCTATAATTTTGAAAAAAATTTTCCCATTAGTTAAGGTTTTCATCCTGAAGGATGATTTGAGTTTGTCCTTTTAAACAATGCTTTAGAGAAGAAATTTAGCATCCCGGCTTGCAACATCCATTTTTCAATAAATCTGTACTTTCTCTGCCCTCTTCCATGTTATCAGTCATCCATATCCCATAGGAAATGCTTCAGGCTTGAGGTTAAATTAAGGTCCTATCTCTAGTGATTGTCTGGAAAACTGTCTACAACCTCAAAAAAAATTATCTGCATCCTATACAGCCAAGGGGAAGGGTTGGCTTTGCTTCCCACTGATGTCAGTAGTGGGAATATTGCTCAGCTCTTGAAACTGAAAAGAAAACCACAATCACACTTTGTTATAAATTATAAATACCTTGAACTTCAGTATATTGCCATGATGTTGAAATTGACATGGGACATTGATGTCCAATATTCATGTTCCACCCACGAAAAGCTAGGGAAAGCATTATCTATCTCTCCTTGATGCCCTTTGTGGTCATGTGAGAAAAGCATAATACCTGACAGAAACACTGTGTGTTGCAGCATGCTTCTTAGCATCTATAAAATAGAAAAGAAAACACCCAATATAAATTAGTTTTCTAAATTCATTTGTCTAAGACATTAAAATTAACCAAGACCAAAAAGAACTAAACTTTTTGACAGAAGCAAAGCATTAAATGAACGTATTAACACGCATGCTCATACTTTCTTTCCTACTTCTTAAGCTAGATTAAGTTATATGTTACTCTATAAAGACATATTATAAAAGTATTTGTCTTTATTATCTAGTGAGAAAAATATTCCCAGAGGTTTAGGAATTAAACAAAAGCCAGTTTACAAGCCAAGAGGAGACATACAGTTATTTACTACAAAATCTCTGAGAGGAAGGGTGCAGGGAAGTATTACGGAGAAGGTACCCAGAGGAAAGATGCTAGCAGGGCACCGTAGAGGAAGTGGAGAAACTTAGATCCTTATTTAGTAAGTATATGTTGGCCATATATCATATGATACACATACTTAAAGCAACTAGGAATATAGAAACTATTGGTGGGACAAACCCATGTTTCCATGGAACATACATTTTAAGGGAAAAAAACAGACAAATGTGTATTTTTTGTAAGATAAGGTGTATCAAAGATAAAAATGTATGTAGATAGATGTAATATTTATTCCTTTTGTGAATACCCCTCATGACGGAGTAGGATGGGTTATTTCATAGAATGCTCAGGTCTTACTAGTAAGGTGAGCATTGGGCACAGAATGCAACAAGCAGAACAAGCATCCAGCACAAAGGGCTGTTGAATAAGTGCTCAGCGGCACCGGCAATCCCAAGTGACTTGGAGGAGAGTGGTGGGAGGTGAGGTGGTGGGCTCTGCAGCATGTTGGAGGCAGATTGCTTGTTGAGTCTTTTGAAGATCGTCATCAAAGGAGTATTGTGATCTGTCCCCTGCTTTCTGAAGTACAACTGACTCTGTGATATGCAGCATTGCTTAGGAAGCATGGGTAGAAAAGCAGGAAGGAAGACAGGGCCCCATTGCCATCACCTAAGGTGGCTTGGACCAGGATGCTGAGAACACTGAACATGAGAAGAAAATTCAGATATATTTTGAAGGAGACAAAAATCACATAGGAGTTGAGAGGCTCTAGTCTTGCAGACAGATGGTGCCAAGGGTTTGGGCTGGTAAACTTGGGAAAATCCAATTATCATTTATTTAGTGGTGCTGGTTTTTCAGAAAGAACAGAACTGTGTAGGTATAAGTAGCTGCTTGGTCACTGAAGGTGAGTGTGATATGTGAATGTTTCAGGCCATCAGTCTGAGTAAAGATGCTTCAGTGTGAGTAGAAGAAAGGAGGGACATTAAAAACTAGTTTTTCCACAGCTTCACCCCAGTGTGTGGTTTCATGACCTCTTGGTGAGATCTCTGATGCAGTCCAGAGTTGCACAAATTATAATTGTAATGAAAGAGACACAGAGCCAGATATTAGGGAAAGGCTGAAATATCAGAAAGAAAAAACACCATAGTCAAATATCATTCAGCTATCTTCTAACTTCATCATCCCTACTCCTGGTCACTTCCATCTCTGCTGTTTTCCTAAACCTGCCTTAAATAGCCTTCTTGCCAGCTGTATCCCATCCGAGTTAGAATTAAAGGCAGGAGCTACTCTATTTGGTAGTCAGCCTTGAACTCACAGAAACACAGAAAATTCTGTCTCTGGAGTTATGAGGGTCACCACTCCCAGACTTTCCCTGTGCTGGTATTAAAGGTGTGAGCCATTGAAGCCCAGCTGTTTGGCCTTGTACTCAAAGATCAAGAAATTTCTGAGCTGTCTGCCTAGTTTTTGACTGTGTGTTGATCTCTTGATATTCTAGGTTTTATTAAATATTTAACATATCACCACAGTCCAGAGTTGCCAACAAGTGTCTTAGTGAGCAGAGCTTGGGATATGGCACTTGCCAACGTCTCACTAGCTCTACAGGTGCCACCCATTCTGTGTCTTCACCAATATCATCACATTGTCTGGAGTACCCTCTTCCACCTCAGAGCACCCGATTCATAGTGCTAAATCATGCCCATTTATATGACCTTATGTGGAAGTTATCTTGGTACAACATTTAGGGTTTAGGCCATACTGAAATTGTGTTCTTTTCTACAAAGCTCTTTAAAGAAAATAAACTCTCATATTTTTTCACAGCTTTATGCATCCTATTTCTTTACTCATTAGATTTAAGAACTTATATTCTGAGCTGAGTGATGGTTCAGAGATTAAGAGCACTGACTGTTCTTCCAGAGGTCCTGAATTCAATTCCAAGCATCCACATGGTGGCTTACAACCATCTATAATGAGATCTTATGCCCTCTTCTGTATACTGTATACATAATAAATAAATTAATCTTTAAAAAACTTACATTATAAAAAAATTTATTCATATTTTTGCAGTATTTATAATTGTCCTGTTTGTAAAGCTCAATAGACTTAAGATAAATGCAATAAGAATAAGTGTTTTTGAACCCAGATGGATGGAGTGTGTGATTCTGCTGAGCCTGTCCTTTCTAGACATGGAAGTAGAAAACAGACATGCCTGAGTAACCTCAGTTCAGAGGAACTCAGGGAAAGGATCTCTCTACAGGAGATTGAAGGAGAAAAGGGTACCTTAGCCAATTATGTATCCAGGTGTTGGAAGATTTCCAAGATGTCCCAAAATGTGAACACTGCCTGATACAGCCCTATCTCCAGTGTATGCATATTCCCATTTTCTTTCTTTAGCAGCACATATTTGTTGCTCTGGTTTTAGGATATCTCTGTCTGTCTGTCTCATCCAGCAAAGAGTTCTTTGCATGTCTCTTTGTGTAGCTTATGCTAATACATGGCTTTCTTAACTTCTAGATTCTGTGTTCATCTGTGTCCATGGACCTTACTTGGTCTCAAACTCCTCACAGTTATTCACTCTCCTTCTGAGCAAGACAAAGGTTTAGTTAATCACTTTAATTCATTGCTTCATTTTCAGATTGAAAATTTTTCTTCCTAGTTATTAGGCGTCTGACACTATGAGCATTGGTCACAATCTCAGTCATTTTCTGCTCTATTTCCCCTCTGGTGTTTCAGCAGCATTCCTGGCTTTGACTAATACCTGTAGTCAGATGACATTGCCTACTTAATTGGTTTTCCTCCTTAAGATACCAGCTTAGCTATCACTGGAATGTGCTAGATTTTGCTGGGCCTTGTAGTCTCCTGTGATGGCTACACATTTGGAAGATCTGAAAAACAGATTGTCTATTTCTCCTACTGAACAGTGAGCATTAAGAAGGTAGAGCATTTGCTTGTTTGGGTTAAGAATGACGTCCTTAGCTCCTTGCAGAGTGCTTGGTACTTTGCAGGCGCTCAAAAGTAATTAACATTCGATCCATTCAGTGTTTTATTTAATTATTTACCATTGAACAAAGTTCTTATGTTAAACAGTCTCAAAGCTAAGGCCCTGGTTACCATTTTATCAGTGAAGATCAGAGCAATAGAGACACACTGAGAAAAAAAAAATACAAGAGTTTGTGGAAGAGATTTGACTGGTGGTAGACTTTTAGGAAATTTCTAATACATCTTATCAACTCTATTCAGAACTTAGCAATTCTATTTTTTTTAATAGGATCCAGTCAGCAACTAAGACTATGATGCTTATTCCTTCACTGTTACCTTTATTAATGTACCACTGGGAGACCAGACTAGTCTGTGGTTGAATATAACTCATAAGTGTGTTTACTGACCCAACTCAATAGAGTGAATGACCAAATATGCAAGACAGATGGGAGAGACTGGGGTACTTGGGTTTTAAAATTTGGGATTGCTTAGCTATCTGTATTCTATTTAGATTTGCAAGTCTAGTGTAGGAATGTCAATGGTCTGATACTCATTAATACTCCTACTATGGTGGAAAAATTTCTTCCTAGATTACTAGGTTCTCAAATTATGGTGGAAATGTACTCTGTATGCTGTAAATAAAGGAGCTGTTTTGGCCTATGTGGAGCACTGTAGAAGTGGGTGGAGAATCAGAGGACAGACAGGTAGAAGGAGGGCGGAGTTAGTCAGTCGACCCCTGAAGAAGAAACATGTAAGGAATCCAGGTGAGCCACGGGCCGGGCCATGTGGCAGATAAAATACTAGAAATGAGTTGAATTAAGATGAAAGAGCCAGCTAGTAATGTGCTTGAGACACAAGCCAAACAGTATGAAATTAATATAAGCGTCTGATTCATTTCTTTGGGGGGAAAAGCCGGCACGGGCCAGGTACAAACTTCTGGCCCAAACAGGGCCGGAAATGTTCTACAACAAAAATCATCTGAGGAGTTGACTGGTTTTGTTTCACACCCTCACTGTTGTTTATGAAATGGTTAGAATTAAAAAAAATAATGCTAATCTAAGAAGTACAAACGACTCCTAGTTTTTAATTAGAAATAATGCCTTTTCTTACAATAATAGTATGCTGTATTATTGATTGAACTTTAATTTTTAAGGTCATATTTTCTCCGTAAGCTCTTTAGAATGCCTTGGTAAAGTATACTACATACATTTAAAAAGAAAAATAGTTAAAATTCAGATGACCAATAAGTTTTATGTAAGTATTGATAACAAAACTTGCTGACAAACCCCAGGACTATACTTGAAAAGGCAGTGGCTACTTGGCTAATTATTACTTTCATTTTTATACAAAAATAACAATGACTTTATCCATGACATTGTACAAACAATAAAAAACTGATTTTTAAAAAATTAACCAAATACAGCTATCTAGATCTTATTGGCACAGTGATTTGATGAACATGGGTACAGACAGATAAAAGACCATGTGGAGAAGGATAAGCAAACCCTTCCTAAAGCAGCAGGTCCCCTGACAGTTTAAAAGAACAAACCAAAAGATGAATTTCTTTGATGGAAAAAAAAAAAGGTGAATTACAACCACATGCTTTACTTGAGAAAAATAAATAATGAGATCAGAGTTCACTTTAAAATTCAAATTCTCCCTCTTTTTGCCCATGAACTGCTATGAAAGACTCTTGGACACACCCTAAGCTCACTAACACTTTCTTTATTGATCTTCCTCCTTTGAACCTTGGAGTCTGAAAGTAACATTTACTTCCTATTGTGACATTTTTTTTTTAAGGCTCCTGATCCTCCTGCCTCAGCATCTCAAATGCTGGGATGGCAGGTGTGTACTGTCATGCATGCCTGGATAAAAGGTGTGTTGTCACATTTGTTTGTACTCTTCTGGGGTCAAACCCACGGTCTTGTCCATGCTGGGTACCACTGAACTGCATTCAGGCTTATTGATATGTTCTTAAATTCATGTTATGATTGAGCTATATTTATATATCAGCATGCCTTACTTAAAAGAATGCAAAGTTTGCCATCTGAGTTTCTACATTTATTAAGATGTTTCTACATTTACGACATACACATTTCATACACATTCAGTTTTTATCTGTTAGAGAAACAGGAAATGAATGCAAGCTCTTCAAGAAGGGAGAAACTTGAGGAACATCTGAGTGTTCACCAAGCCAGAGAACCAGTTAAAATCAAGAAAACCGACATTTAGGAAATCAGCATACCCATCAGCACTGAGCCCAATGGCCTCATGATGAGTTTATCTCAATTGTTCTATTACCAATAAAGACTTGGGAGTCAAATATTGGGGTGAAAACCTGATAGATCAAAGCTACAGAGGAACAACCAGCCGATCACCTCTCCACACTTCCAGACCAAAAACACAGCCCAATCTCTAAGCCCCTCCCTAGCCTTATCCTGGCTTCTTTATGGATAATTTCAGTCTGATAGTTGCTGGCTCCACGCCCTATCCCCCACCCCCAATTCAAGGTTAACTTTATTAGCACAGTCTCGGGGTGTCACAATTCGA
Organism: Sigmodon hispidus; assembly: GCA_004025045.1. NCBI lineage: Eukaryota > Metazoa > Chordata > Mammalia > Rodentia > Cricetidae > Sigmodon > Sigmodon hispidus. Next base: position 174,547 of record PVIH01002288.1, read on the forward strand.
TCAAATATCCAGCCACGGATATTTAAAGGGCAAACTTCAGGAAGATGACTGCAGCAGAAGCAGGTTTGTCCTCTGTCATCAACAAATCCATTCAAAGTCATGAGCAGGTTCCTCTCATTTGCTGAACCAACCTGAGATTAAAAAAAAAAAGGTGGCTTTCCTTGTAGTGATATATTATATATCTAATAACGTTTGCCGTTTGCCTGAAGATCAGAGGACAGGGCTACCTAAAGTTAGCCACAGAAGTCGGGGAGTGGTGAACACATAGATTTAACCCCAGCACTTGAAGGGCAGAGCTCCATCTGGATCTGTGTGAGTTCAAGGCTACACAGAGCCAGGCAGTGGTGTGGCACACACTGTTAATCCCAGCACTTCAGATCTCATGCCTCTTCTCTTTCTAGTACTTTCAAGAGCCTTTAATCCTAGCACTAGGAAAGTTGAACCAGGAAGTGAGTTAGTAGGCTGAGAAGGAAAGATAAGGCAGGCGGAGGCTGGAGTTCAACCCTTTGTCTGCACTTTCCTTTCCTTTTGGCTGAGGACCCTGAGGCATTCTGTCTGTGGAGTCAAGCAAGAAAAGTTGGCTGGGTGAGAAGTGGCTATGGGTTGTTCCTCTTTCTCTCTGATCTTTCAGCTTTTCCCCAGTATCGGGTTCCTTTTCTACTATAAGACCAAGTAGAATTTGTGCAATACTTCCTAATCTTAAAATACAGGGCAAAACATAAAGGAATAAAAACATCAGTTACCAGCAGGCTTGAACTTGAACACAATGTGACTGATTATAAAAATCTGTGAGTCATGTCTTCTTTCCCAGGGAAATCCTTTTCCTGACTTTGGGCAGTACATGCCTTGATGCAGCCCTAATCAATTTTCTTCAAGTCCCCTGATTCATTAAAAATCTACTGTCGTTATCAATTTTCTGATTGCGCCAAAGGAAAAAAAGCTTTATTTGGGCTTGAAGTTAAGAGTACAGGCCATCAAGGCAGAGAGGAATGAACACTAATATGCAACTCACTTTTTATTCAGTCTAGGACATTAGCCATGGGATGGTGCTACCCATATTCTGGGTGGACCTTTCTTCTTTATTAAACCTCTTATGGAAACACTGAAAGATATATCTCTTCTAGTAGATTTTAAATCCAATCAAATTGACAGAAAAGATTAATTACTACACCTGAGTCCTAAAGGCCATTTTTGTTTTCTCCTTTATTTTTGGAATATAGCAACATCATTTAGAATATTACTATTTCTAGTGAATAGTGTTATACCTTCCTATTGCTAGTTTCCTTGTGAGAGTAGGTACCTTCCTGGTCCTTTGTGTTTGGCTGTGTGACCTGCATAGAACATGGAATGTAGGGGAGAAAGGGCACATCACACAGTGGCAGTTCTATCCACAGGCATTTGCAACCAATGCTCTCTTTGCTAACTGGCTTGTTCTTCCCCTTGTCAAAAAGAATTCCTTATCCTAGATTGGGTCTTTCAACCTGGATCCCAGAATAACAACAACAACAAAAAATGTGTCAAAGAGCCCAACCCAAGCTGGAATGGTAGCATGAACAGGAAGATAAACCTGCTGTTTTAAAACACTAGGAATCCGAGACTAGTGGACAGAACAGTGGTTGTTCTCTCTGTATCAGGGTTTATGATGCAATGGCCAAACTCTCTAACTCAATGCATACCTTTTCCCCAATCTAGTATTTATTATTTTTCTTTGAGAATAAACACTGCACGAGGACTGAGGTGTCATAGAGAGTGGGCCTATGCTCTAGCAGTCTTACTGTACTGGGACATTACTTATCTGAACACCATCACTGGGCAACATATGATACTCAAGGCACAGTTATATATGATTAGCTGTTCCCATGTTCCACACAGCAGTGTATGGCTCCCACATTAGAGAGAGAGACACATTCTTATGTCACTGGAAGCAAGGGGACATGAAAGATGGTTGTGGCCAGTGTATCATTTTAATATGTGATTTTCAATTTTTTTTTTACTTTAAAAATCTTTTTCTAAGCCAGGTGTGGTAGCACACAACCTTAATACCAGCACTTGGGAGGTAGGAGCAGGAGAATTGATGATTTCCAAGCCAGCCTGGTATACAAAGGGAGTTCCAGGATAGTTAGGGCTACACAGAAAAACTATGTCTCAAAAACAGACAAAGAAACAAAAATTATTTTTCTGTTCTAGTCTTGTTTGACTATTGTACATAAACATTGTAAAAATAGATTTTTGTTATAATTCTTTTATTGTTGTTTTATTTTAACCCTTACACAATAAAATGATGGTAAAACACTTGCTTGTCACATTCTGCCTTTGCAGAGCCCAAGAAGACAAAGCCTAGCACAGAATAGGAAACACATGCTTGTAGAGCGTATGATGAAGCATTTCCCACCACATTACATAATTATTTATGATTATGCAGAACTGTTTCAACTTTGGCTTGCTTCTTTGAATTCTATTTCCTAAAATACATCTGCATTATCAACTTTTCCACCAGCTTACTTTTTCTGTTATGGTTCAGGTTCTGTATCTGAGTTCCATAGGCAGATTGAATTGTGTCAATAGGGGCACTCTCTGGCTTTGAATGAGGTGCATACAAGCTAATAAAATAATATATGTGGATGCATGGCTGTTTAGCAAGAATTAGTGGACTTGTTTCTTAGATGTGTTCTGTTTTTCTTTGACTATGTCTTTTTTTCCCCAGTTTCTGCCATTCAGTAGTCTTTGGTTAGAAGATTTATTAGTAGATGAGAGCTGAATGTCAGAACCTCTGTGGGCTTTGGGGGCTTGCAGCTGTGATTAATTTGGTCTGACATTTATTAAACTATACAATATATTTTTGTTGTTAATACAATAGCATCAATATCTAATTTATAGTGTTGCCTTCTCTCCAAATTGGAAGATTTGAAGAGATGAGGTCTCCATTTATCCTAGAATTGAGGACAGGACTGAAATAGAATAACAGCATCCTGCTCTTTCCAGAGAGTGTGTTTGGCTGACAGCTGACCAGTGCTCCTGTTTTGCTTTATTGTACCTTGTGTTGAACATAAAGAGATGACATAAGCCATAGCCTATGTAAGAGCATCACCAGTGCAATTAGAACCTGTGATTCTATTTCTAGGCATCAGAACATTGTACAGGTGATGGAGTAGGTATTTTCACACTATAGTTACTTTACAGGCATTCTAGGTTAGTAGACTGGTGACAGATGATCCTCAGAATATTGAAGAATGAGATTGTGAGAGGGATTGTTTAGATGCTTTTTAAAAGGCCTAACAGAGCTGTGAGTGTTGAGAAAAATTCTTAGTTGATTGCCAGCAACGAAGTGAATTTTTAATACCATGATTATCAGAAACGAAATTTTCACCAAACCACTATGTAAACTTGGCATAATTCCTGTGTTGTGTAAAAGAACATAGTATGAAGAACACATTGATTGCCACCTATGAACCCTTGAGCAGAGGACCTAAATAAGCTGTGTTAAGCTTCTTGGCCCAGAGAAATGATAAATATGCATTGTTTTAAGCCACTAATTTAGAGATCATTTTTATGCACCCATAACATATATTACTCATACTTATGACAAATGTCGGTCATTAGTTATCATTGATCTTGGATTGGGTTTTTGTTCAAACTGGACCAGTGCATCTACATGATTATTTAATCTCCTCCTCTTCTAGAGCAACTACAAAGAAAGATCTAGATGAGTTTTAAAAAGCCATTTAAAGACACTAGAAACCAGTAAAATCAAAAGAGGTAGCTAATATAAATTTTCAGAGCAGGAGATATATCTTGAGTCTATCTGACTACTAACATGCAGTTCTCCCACTTGAGTCATAGACTGAGGGTCTGCCTAGCTTGAGAGTCTTTACTGGGAAAGGCCTAATATGGGGTGGCCTTTATTGGTCACTTGAACTGAACTCCTATGCTAAAGTCACGAGGACTTCAGTGCATAATTAGCTTCTTCAGGGGACAGTCACTGGACTCTGATTTTGTATGTGGATTGTTGACACTTGAACACAACTGTGAAATGCTTGATATTTTTTCTACTTTTCAGCAATACCCTAGAATACTATGAAGAAATCCAACCTGAGAATATAGTGGGATATTTTTTCTTTCTTTTTTTTGTGTATGGATTCTTAAAGCCAAAGGCAAAAAAATATAAAAATGGCTAATGGGTAAAAAGGACTACTACCTTTAAATGAATAGTTTAAAAGCTTGTAGCTGACTTCTCAGCTGGATAGATGAGAGTTCAGTGACAACAGAATGCACTTCTCAGCAATGAATAAGAAAAAACCATTTACATGGAATTATTTACCCAGAAAAAATAGCCTTCAAATATATAGGTTAAAAAAAAATTGTTAAAAAATTTATTAACCAGGAAAATTGAAACAAGAACATTTAATATCTTCATACCTGAATTTTAAAAAAAAATATTAAAGAGGGGGAAAATAGAAACATGGCAAGGTAGAAAGGAACGAAAAACACTGAGTCCTCAGGGCAAAATAAAATGAGGACAGACTTTGTAAAATTAACCACTGTAATATAGAAACTTAAGTGTGCATAAATTAACATTAATGATAATATAGTTCAAATATTTACATAATTGTTATGCTTTTACAAATAGAAAAATGAGATGAAGGTAAATGGAGGTAAAATGTTCTCAAACTCTAACATAATCACGGAAATGTTATAAAATCAATCCCTCAAACCAAAATAATACGAAAGTGTGTGCTTTGATTTCTATGGTACCACTACGAGAATTGTTAAGTGTAAGGAGCAATGGACTCTTTGTGGAATTCAACTTCCTCTGGCACTGTGTTAAGAGTGAAAGGTCCTCAAAACGCAGCTTTGCACATTTTGGGATATACATGATCCACCTATATCCCTAGTTTGGTCTACTAATTGATGTCAATGATTCAACTGTTAGAACTGAGACATTCTCAGATAACGCTCTGTTCTGCTTGAGATCTGAGATAACAGTTTGGGACCTTCTTCCCTTTCTTCTTCTTCAGACCCTGGAAAAGCTTAGCATCTAGCTCAGGGTTTGAACTGTATCCAGATTCTTCTATGTTGCCAAATACAGATCTGAATGGTAGTTTAACTCTTTTCCGTGGTGATTTAATCTTTCTCAAAAGAATTGTACAATAAAATTCATCTGTTTTTTTAGTGTTATCCATGAGACTTGAATTGCCTTTTATTGTTAGACTTTGAAAGCAATGTGAGACATTATGCTTTGCTTTTACTAGGACAGAAAAGAATTTAAATGAGCTCACAGTTAGCTTCAGTGGTCAACATGACACAAACCTAGAAGTCACTTGGGAAGAGGGACCCTTGACTGAGATATTGTCTCTGTCGGACTGGCCTGTGGGAATTTTCTTAATTGTTAATTGGGGTATGTGGGATCAGCCTATTGTGGGAAATACCACCCAGGCAGGTGAATCTGGACCAGAAATTTGCTAGCAGAACACAGCAGAGGAAAGCAAGTAGGTAGAAGGAATAAAAGCTTTTGCCCTATCCACATAAATTGTCAGTGCTGTTCCATTTCCTCCCAGTTTCATTTCTCCTCAGGTTGTTTAAGATCTGGTGTAGGCATGGGAAAGAGGACAAAGGAAATCATAGCATTTCTTAGCTGCCAAAGACTATTTAATATTAAGCTGAAAATGTTCCTTTCTGACATTCCTAATTTTCCTAAGATCACCATGGGTCATCTAGAGGGCAGTAAGCGGGTAACAATAACCTCAAGAATGCCTTATATTAGCAGTTTTGTCAATATTATGACATTCACCAAGATATATTTACTAAGATTTCCATTTTTCATTGTTTTTGTTATATGATACTTGTTTATAATTTTGAGATATGTTTTATTTTTAAATAAAAGAAGAGGTAGAGAAAGATTAAGAATATTATAAACTGGGTATAATAAGACACACCTTTAGTTTCAGCTCTTGGGAGGCAGAAGCTGATAGATTTTTGTGAGGTTAAGGCCATCGTGGTCTTCATAGTGAGTTCCAGGACAATGAACGCTACATAGTGAGGCCCTGTCTCAATAAAATAAAGTGGCTATTTGGGGATATGATTTAAAATTTTGAAAGCAAAGGCAGCAAATACCATGTATAATTTTTGATTCTACATGATTATTTGACACAAGTATTGGCTAAATATGATAAGTACTGACTAAATATGATGATGTGTTCATAGCTATTTTAACAAAACTTGACTTTGAATCTACATGTGATCACCAAATATAGGTACAATAATATTAGAGACTATATAAATTGCTGTACATCATTGGATCAAAAGGCAATAATTTAATGTAAGTCAGAGAGTTGACTAATACTTTAGGTAAAATATTTATCTAAGAGAATCTGTTCTATATTATCGTACCATCAAATTTTTAAAATAATACTTTTTATGTTAGTGACAAAATTAAACACAATGACATGTAAGATGAAATACTTCATCCTTGCTATAATAGTCAACATTACGATTTTATTCTAGTTTTCATATATTTACCATGATGCAAATATGGTGCTCATCTTTATTATCTAAATTTTATGTCTAAAGTGTATTTTGTTTGCAGTCTTTATGCAAATGACACATCTATAATAGCATACATGATTAATAAAAGAAGCTTACTTCTTGAAGTTTTTTCATAAAACCTAATTGTATTGATGGCAATAATTCTGTAAAATATTAGAAAAGGTTTGAAAAAAATTGACAGAAAAACTAAGGATGTACTCAACATGATGTTTGACATAAATATGAAAAATAACTTATTTGGAAGAATTAACAAATCTTTACTTAATCTGTTAAAGGGCTACCTGGTAAATGGTAGCAATTTTGTGTGATTTAAATTTTTGATATATAGTTTTGATCACTTAGAAAGCTGAAGTAGCTATTTTCAGCTCCTTAATAATAGTAAAAAGTTTAAAAAATTATCTTTTAAAAATCTGTCCAACTCATTACTGAACAAATTTAAAGACATATTAGAATAAGTTTCACTTAAAAATTCTAGTTTCAAAGGAAAGGCTGATTGGGATAATTGACATTAAGTGCTGTTTTGAGTAGCAAACCAGTGACTTATTAATTGACATTAAACAGGAAAAGTTTGTGAAATGATATTAAATTAACATTTACATTAAATTAATAAAGAATAGTTTGGAAAATGAGAAAAGAACTTTCCCATTAGAGGGAATTTCCATTAATAGAATCGATATTAAATGAATTTGATGATAGTAGACAAGAAGGAAAAGACGTCTGACTGCTTACAAATGAGAATGTGTGTGAGAGAGTGAGAGAGAGGGAGGGTGAAGGAGGGAGAGAGAGAGAAGGAGAGGGAGGGGAAGGGGAGATGGAGAGAGGGGGAAGGAGAGAGAGAAGGAGAGGGAGGAGGGAGGAGGGAGGGGAAGGGGAGATGGAGAGAGGGGAGGAGGGACTCAAGCAGCAGAGGACTATTACAGACAATGACGGCTTTGGGAGACTAGATTTTCTTTTCTTTCTTTTTTTCTCATTTTAAAGTTTTTTAAATTTTATTTTATGTGCATTGGTGTGAGGGTGTCAGATGCCCTGGAACTGAAGTTACAATTGTGAGCTGTCATGTGGGTGCTGGGAATTGAACCTTGGTCCTCTGGAAGAGCAGCTAGTGCTCTTTTTTTTTTCTTCTTTATTGAGACTAGATTTTCTAAAAAGGTCCTTGTAGCCCTTGCGGAAGCTGTGAGCACAAACATACAGACTGCTATTTGTTCCCGAGACCAGAGAAAAGTCCTGATAAACTGCACCTTCCAACTGCTGGTTGTTATTATGCCTTAAAAAGCATAGGGTTTTATGTTTTTGTTTTGTTGTTTGAAATCTTTCAACAGAGCCAGAAATGAGTTAATTAATAGTTTCAACAGGTGCGCTGTGATTAAAAACCATTTGTAAATACCTATTTGATTTTAATAATTTTTTTCAGATTTTCTTATAGCAAATTCTCATTAAAATAGAAGGTCTCAGAAATTTATTAACCAGTGTGCCTTATTATTTAGTTATTAGGTGGCTCTGAATGTATTTCTAGAGTCATTCCATAGGATAGGAAAATGGTATTACCACTGGCAAAGGAGGAAACCAGAAACTTATTTAAACCAGGACCATTTGCTAGCCTGCTGGCATTTGAGAAGGCTAAGTCTGAATCTGTTTTGCAGATCTAGTGGGATTAGGTTCACATTGCTGTTCTTTCATTAGTAGCATTAATATAAGAGAAGTGATAGGTAGATTGATCATCCCAAGGACTGATCACTTTGTCACACTACCAATTTCAAATAAAAGCTTCTATATGCCAGATTGGGATTTCAATATGCCAATTAATTAACCTACCCATGATTTTTTCAATCTAAATCTAGTATTAGAAATAATTACATTTATAAGAACATGGTTTTGGCTGTGGGGGTGAAGACATCAGTGCCACTTACTTCAGACTGCAGAGCTGTGAGTTCATGCTGGTTCCCAGTATCCTGGAAGGGTGCATACCTGGTGACAGTTGTACCACCTTCACTGATGCTGGTTCCCAGTATCCTGGAAGAGTGCATGCCTGGTGATGGTTGCACCACCTTCATTGCACTAGGACATCATGTGGCTGCTGCAGTACCAGCTGGTTGGATTTTTTCCTGTTCTACCTAGTTTGTCCAGCATTTTAAACAAACCCACAAGTTCTATTTATTTATTATTTGATGAGTCTGAATCAGTGTCTGTTGGTCACAGATAAAAACCTTGATGGATATAAGTAAACGTACATTAAATTATATGGGTTATAATGCATAACGGACACTCAATAAATGCTTGTCAAATTAATCGAATATGTGAATAAGCCTCTTGATTCTCAAATTCTGCATCTTGACATGAGTGCCACTGATAATAAATGAAAGGTTTTGCGGAGAGCTATAAATTGTTCTTGAGATGCTATGACCAATAATGATCAGCTTGGAGTTTTCATGATGTAAGTGGCATAGAGAGCTACAGGGACGCTTCTGTGGGGACAGTTACCTCAAAACTCTTACATGCTGTACTGTGAAATCTCCTGGGAAGAAATGTGAGGGTAAAGGCAAATTTGGGGATAATAAAATAATGTGTCTTTTCATAGCACACCATCTCACTATCAAGGAGTATGTTTTAAAAGTGGCTTCAGTAAAAAAAAATTGCTTTAGGAAAACACTTTTTCCATGACATTTAATTTTTACCTTAATTTGTTTTTGTTTTATTTTGTGTCACTGTGATAAATTATTCTGACAAAAAGCAACTTAAGATAGAATAGGTCTATTTTGGCTCACAGTTCCAGGTGGTTGGGGATTGAGATGGCAGAAGCATAAAGCACCTGGTCACATCACATCCACAGTCATGAAGAGAACAGAGAATGCACAGTTACTAGTGACCTGCTTACTTTCTCTACTCTTAAACAATCCAGGTTCTAAAACTGGGGTAAAGGTGGAACTTACTTTCAGGCTGGGTCTTACCATAACAGTTAATGTAATCATGTGTAGGTAATGCTCTTGTACACTGTAAAAAATTGTTACTAGAATTGATTTAATAAAATGTTGATTGGGCAGTAATAGGCAACTAGACTAGGAGAATTCTAGGACAAGGAAAGGCAGAAAGGCAGATGCCAGCCAGATGCAGAGGAAGCAAGATAGCAAGATAAGAATGCTGCACTGAGGAAAGGTACCAAGCCAAGTGGATAACATAGATAAGAATTTTGAGTTAAGTGTAAGAGCTAGATACTAGTAGGCTTGAGCTAGTGGCCCAGAACTTACTATAACATTAAGCCTCTGAGTAATTATTTTATAAGCAGCTGTAGGACCTAATGGGTGTGAGAGAGAAACTTACAGCTACAATCATGACAATTCCCCACAGACTTATCTGAAGGCCAACTTGATCTAGACAGCCTTTCACTGAGACTTCTGATTCTAGGGCGTGTCAAGTTGACATTGAAAACAAACCATCAAATTTATCAAAGACATATTCAGTGCAGATATGACTGCTTTTTTAATTGCAAAGAAATAATGTGATGGAGTTTATAATTCACTTGTCTTTCATTTAAATATATGTTCATATATGCATGGAAACCTATCATGAAATTACTGCCTCATGTAGCCTATAGTAATGGTTAGGGTTATCCTAGCCTAGCATTTTATCCATTTTACCCACTTTTGTTATTTAAAGAGCAATTACAATAATAATCACAAACCACTATGGTTTTTAATAACTGTTCCTTAAGAAACTTTTGCTGATGTCACTGATAGGAAAGAACTTTTTTCCCAGAGCTTTCTGTAAGTCCTATATCCTCACAGAGAAAGCAACAATTGGTTCTATCAGAGATGCTGATAACCTCCCAGAGACCATGTATGCTCATTGCTGATGAATCTTTTCCATTTTATAAATACTGTTCATTATGTCATCAGGGGATCCATCTGAAAACTGTGAAGTTGGACACTGCCTTGACAGAATTGAAATGTGGGAAGCTGGTAACTAATGACACAACCATTAGAATGAGCCACACTGCTGTTGTGGATTATAGCTATGGATCAGAGAAAGTCCAGAAGTCAGTCTCAACTTGGTGAGAACTAGCCTATATGAACTCTTTCAGGGGAGACTCAGCAGTAGAGAGGTGCCAGTGTGTGGGCTTAAAAGAGACAAGGGTGCTTGGTTTTCTGGATTTTAATGCCATAGTTCTTTTGTATTCTTTACCCTATAGAGTCTTAAATGGGAAAAAATAAAATGAAAAAATAAAAGAAATAAAAAATAAAATGAAGACAAAATTGGTCCCAATTCATCTTGCCATTCAGAAAGAAAGTTAAGAATGTAAACCTTAACATAAAATGTTTACCCTGGGCTCGGTTTGCTGGCTTTGCACATGAGAAGAGACATACACACACACACACACGGCCATATGAGAGTTTATTCAGGAGAGTTGCCAGGTGAGCACAGGAACAGAGAAGTAGAAGAGAAAAGAAGAGACAGACTGCAACATGGTGCTCCTTTTAAGAGAATGGGTGTGCCCTCCATATGAGACGAGTTTGCTGGCAGCAGAAGGTATCTTTTGGCATATTTTTTATCTTTCCTGTGATAAACCTTAAAATTCAGTGCTAAGACTTCTGCCTGTGGAGTCTACAGTCCCCTTTCAAGGTCTTAAGCTTAGCTATGATATCGGGGTAGCTCTGGGTAAAAAATGGATCATGAGAGGTTGGTTTTTTTTCTCAGTTCTCTCAGTATCTAAGTTAGTATACTGTGAGAGTGCATTTGTGAGGGATTTAAAAACCTGATGAACTTTATCTCCATGAGTTCTGGCCTGTTCCCAAACTCGACTTCGCTCTACAGCCCAATTTCCTACCTGAGAAAGTTCTGACAAAGGAAATAAGGTATAAATTTTCACTATCCCACCTATGGCAGCCACATCCCACAGAGGGAGAACTGCACTAGGATCATTAAAGCATGAGAATGAGTGACTGGTGGGGTAAATGTAGCTACCAGGTTTGGAATTCTCGGAAAGGAAAAGGAAGAATTGCAGGTGAGCACTGAGATTTGAAATGTGGAGGTTCTGGAGAGGATCTGATCGTGTGGCTAGACACAGATGGCAGAAGAACAGAAAGCCAGAAGGGAAAGTATAAAGTTGAGATATGAAAAGAGATAGGGAAACTCTTAAGAACAGAAAGATGGAGGAGGAGGTTTAGAGCTAGGATATGGAAAGACACAGAGAAACCTTTCCAAGAACAGGAAGCTGGGAGAGAAGGTTTAGAGCTGAGATATGAAAAGAGATAGGGAAGACTCTTTCCATCTGCCTGTATGCTTGCAAAAGTTAGCTCCTCTATAATATCGGGGTTGATGAGCCTTTGGGTGGCTACTTTGAGTAATCTAAGGGGTACTTAGGCCATTTCTTTTTGCAAATACAGATAAGCTTGGTGGTGTCTAGATAAGGCCAAATGGCTAAGTGACTTGAGAGTTTCAAGAACCCATCTTAGAGATGAGAACGGAGAGATATTTTCTGCTGACTCATTCTCCATTATTGAGGCCCAGAGAGAACACATCAAATCTGGGTCGTCACCCAGCCAAGTGGTCCCGAGGGACAACGTAAGCACAGCTAAGCAACTCATCAGCTCTCAGAGTAGGCTGTTGGGGACAATGTCCAAATCCATGCCAGCTAATCCTTAGAAACCCATCGGCATCTGGAATGGGCTTCAGCGTTAAGCCCAAACCAATGCAAGCCACCCCTAAAAATTCTCCAGTTCTCAGGAGTGTGCACCAAACCCAACTCTAGGCACTAGAGACACTCATTAGTGTCACAGTGGGCGTCCAATGCACTATCAATAGGAACTCATTAGCACCCCATGATAGGCATCCCGGAGCAGAACTCTGTGAACAAGTCCATGGCCAGGGCTCCAATAACAGGGAAGGCCAGGAGGTAAAAAGAAACAGCCCTGATCAGTGAAGATCATGGCTGGTCCTCTGCGAGACTAGAGTCCTACCAGCAAGCCAGAGACAATAGTTTGAGTTTGTCAACTGGAATGGGAAAACTTACCAGTTGAAGCTTGTCGGTATCTGAAAATGCTATGGTGGCGGGGCATATGGAAGGTGGCCGGCAGTGAGCCCCGGATCAAGTTCTCCTAGGGTATGCGCACTTAAGCTTAGGAAGAGGGCCTATCTGAGTCATGACACCAAAGTTGGTTTTGCGCATGAGAAGAGACACACACACACTACCAGGGCACACGAGAGTTTATTCAAGAGAGTTGCCAGGCTAGTTCAGGAGCAGAGAAGCAAAAGAGAGAAGAGAAAAACTGCAACATGGTGTCTCCTTTTAAGAGAATGGGTGGGCATGAATTTACATGTTCTGGTTGGGTTCACCATGTGATATGCCAGGAATCCTTACACAGCCATTAAAGGCTAGACTCAAAACCAAAAAACAAAACAAAAACAAAAGTTTACTCAATCCTACTAAGATTGCTTATCTATCTATCCATCCATCTATCTATCTATCTATCTCTCTATTTCTGCTTGCTTGTTTGTTCATTTATTTATTTACCTGTTATTTATTTAATTTTTTTTATTTGTGTTTGTTTGTATTGAGGCAGGGTTTTCCTGTGTAGTCCTGACCATCCTGGAACTGACTCTGTAAACTGGGCTGGCCTTGACTCAGAGATCTGCCTGCCTCTGCCTCCAAAGTGCTACAATTAAAAGCAAGATTGCTTACTTGTAATCAAATTTTATAGAAGAGGACAAATGAACATGGAAAAATATTTAGGATTCTGGAAAGCAACATAGAGTTATCAAGCACCTTTGAGTAGTAGAATGTCCTCAGGAAATGTTACTGGCAGTTACATGGCAGCAAGCAAGCTACACCTGTGAGTCAGTCTGAGAAGGTTGGGAGTGGTGGTGAAGGGGCATTTCCCAGGCACTTCCTATTGAAAAGGTCAACCAGTCACAGTCGCTGGAGATTCTTCTGTAGAACATCCATTCTGAAATAGAAACTTTGAATGCACAGTGTCTGTGGAAAAGCTGATCCTCTCAAGCAGGGATGTGTTAGGGTCTGGGAACAGTTTCAGGTTTGCATCTTACATGTGCTTGTCTTCACTTGCTCTCCGCGGACTGATTTTACCATAATGTTTTTTATATTCATCATTAACAAAAGCAAAACCAAACAATCTACAATGGATTAATCACGTTAAATAGATGCGCACCCAGAGTCCTCAACCCTCATGAAAATTCAAGCTTCTCAAATGCTGTTTTGTAAAATGTTCTGTGAATCTTACTTTCCAATCAACATCAGTCTAAATGATAGCAATTCTGTGCTAAAAGCAATTTTCAGCTGAGTTTATATGAGTATGTATGTCTGTTTAGCTAAAACATAAATTGCAAAGACTTGAGATGCAGAGAGAAAGTGCAGCTGGTGGGCAAGTTGAGCTGTTAGAGAGAGGATAGAAACAGATTTTAGAAAATGACTCAAGAGGAAATGGAAGTTTGGAGAAATCCTGCCAACCACTCAGGGCCATTGCTTTTATAATCAACAAAACTCCACCCTGTGGTACCTTCTCTGCCCTCTGTCAGTCAGTCCTTTACAGAGATGATTCCCAGAGCATCTTGATTTGTACTTTTATTCTCATTTTTTTCCTCTCTCTCACCTCTTAAAATATTTCTCCAGAAACTTACCAGCTCCTGACACACATCAGTTTTAATTATTGCCATTCCCAAATGAAGGCTAGAAGTGCTTGTTTTATATACTGTTTAACCCCACACCTTGAAAAAACTAAGTACCCAGAAACACAAAGGCTGATGAATGAGTGGAGGAGAAAGAAGCAATTTGGAGGCTGTGTAGAGACTGTTGCACCTGGACCAGAGTTGGAAGCAGAATGTGAACATAGATGCAAATAGAGTTGTCATGGTTGTGACCATGGACTTGGGAGTCAGGGGGAAGTTGATGGTCCTGCAAAGAGAACAATTGACTCTATCCTGAGCGAGCAGAAAGTGGTAGAATGCCAAAGCAAAGGCAGTAATGACAACCACATCCTCTACCAGAGGGCAGAATTCCCACCCTCAAAGTTTCCTTTCCTCCGTCCGTCCATCTTCCTCACCCACACCTTTACAAGCTTTAATCTGGATAAGACGAGATATCTCTGTCTGCAGGGCCTGTCTTAGGATCCCCCATCTCAAAATCTTATTTGCATTAAAGAATCCTAATTCCAATATTCTAGAGAAGGAACCTACTCGACGCCAATTGACTACCAGTGTAAGAATGGACTCTACCCCAGAAGCCTGAAGGTGAGAAAAGCCATCCTACCAACTGCATCCTAGTATAATTTTAATTACTGAGCTTTTGAAATACTGTTGATTGATTCAACAGTATTGGCTTCACTGTGAAGACATCCATCTAAAAGTGATTTCATTCAACAACATCCAAAGGGGGCAAAATCAACTTTGCTTTTAAAAGAAAATGAATTGTGCCCATATATGATAACCACTCCCTCAAAAAAAGAGGAAAGCATGACTCTGTCAATTATTTAAACATTGAAACATATTTAATAAACATTTTTTGAATGACCTGAGATTCTGAATTTCTTTTCCTCTTAACTGATGTTAGGTAAATTTACCAAAACTTATCAGTCCTTTTATTTTAATCAAACAGGTGCGTTGACCTCAAGAATTTGCTAATATTTCTTTTTTAAGCTCTATGACCAAGAGGTGAGAAAAGCCTTCTTGGCACTATTAAGATGTTTCTACTGTTTTTAGTGTTAGATCTCATGCTTCCCATTTTGCAAACCACTGGGAAAAAACCAACCAAACAAACAAACAAACAAAAAAACCCCTACAATTTCTTTCATTTAGGATTTTTTTCTTTCTCTCTAACATGTACCCTTATAGAAATTGGCTTGTCCTTTCCTGAAATCTCAGTGTAAATATATCTCTGGGATGTTTTGGACTTGTGTGGGTTTTTTCTACATCCAGTGTTCATTCAATAAATATATTCTGTAATTAGATTTTAGATTCTCTTTTATCAAATTGACAAGAATATATACCCTTTATATTTGTATGTTTAAAAATATCTTCAGCTTATTTATAATTGAGACTTTTTGACAGAAAAAATAGGATAGAATTTATTACAATAAACAATCATGGGAATATGTCTCTCTTTTATAGGATCATATCTACAAGTTTATAGGTTATCAAAATAAATCGACTACTGGGGCCAGGTAAGAAAGGGTGGATCCCATTAAAAGTTGTGTAGAACACAATCTGAATAAAACCTGCATTATGAAGTTCAATTCCAGAATTTTTGAACTGAAATGACTTGTTGTGGAAGGTTTTCCGGGCCCATTTGGACCAGAAGTTTGTACCTGGCCCATGGCGGCTTTTTTCCCCCAAAGAAATGAATCAGACGCTTATATTAATTTCACACTGTTTGGCCTGTCTCAGGCACATTACTAGCTAGCTCTTTCAACTTAATTCAACCCATTTCTAGTAATCTACCTGCCACGTGGCCTGGCCCGTGGCTCACCTGGATTCCTTACATGTGTCTTCTTCGGGGATCGGATGGAGACTGGCTAACTCCACCCTCCTTCTACCTGTCTGTCCTCTGATTCTCTACCCATTTCTATGGTGCTGCACATAGGCCAAATCAGTTACTTTATTTTCAGCATACAGAGAATATTTCCACCGCAGTGACTAGTGGTTTTAATATTTTATTTATTATTTGAGAATATACGTGAAGTGTCTTTTAAGAATATCCATCCTTTATTCTCCCTTGTGGTGGATTGAATGAGAATGGCCCCTTACTGGATCATATATTTGAATGCTTGACCCCCCATTTAGTAGAATTGTTTGGGAAGGATTAGGGGGTGTGGCCTTTTTGGAGGAGATGTGTCACTGGAGGTGGGCTTTGAGATTTTAAAAGCCCACACCAGGTCTAGTTCTCTTCTCTTCTCTTCTCTTCTCTTCTCTTCTCTTCTCTTCTCTTCTCTTCTCTTCTCTTCTCTTCTCTTCTCTTCTCTTCTCTTCTCTCCTCTTTTCTTCTTTTCTCTCCTTCTCTTTCACTTCCCCTCCCCTCCCCTATTCTCTCTGTGCTTCCCATTTACAGTAAAGATGTAAGCACTCAGCTACTGCTCAAGTGCCATGCCTGCCTTCCTGCCTGATATGTTCCTCACCATGGTAGTCATGGACTCACTTTCTGAGACTGAAAGCAAGACTCTAATTAAATGCTTTATTTTATAAGATTTCTTTGTTGAAGGACAAAATGATTTAAGGGCTAGAGAAATGGCTTAGCACTTAAAAGTGCACACATTGTTCTTTCATAAGCTTGGTTCCCCAGGACTCATGCCAAGTGCCTTACAACCATGTGTAACTGTGACTCCAGGAGACTTGACACCCTTGTCTGGCTCCTAAGGACACCTACACTCACATACCCTATTACATACATACTGATAATTACAATTTAAATAAATATATGTATTGTAAAAGAGCAGGATTTGAACATTTGCATTGTGGCTTTCTATACTGCATGATGATCTATCACATCACCTTTCTTTTCCTTTTTTTGCACGTATTTGTTACTGGTCATTTATCTGATTTTCTCATGCACTGAGTGATGAAATATCTGTTCACTGATGGTTCATGTGCAAAATGCTGCACAGGAACATGGCAGAAAGTTAAAGCATGAGGAAGAGTTTGCCAAGCTATCCTGGCTTATTTCAACAGGGCTGTTGATAAGAATTCCTTATGAAGCAGTGGAAAATCCTGGACAAATTCTTGACCTAATGCTTTAACAGAGAGAAATAAACAAGTCTAGCTGCAAACCAGATTAATGGATACAACAGTTTGCAAAAAAGCATCTGTGAAAAACATTTGAGTAGACTAGAGAAGAGTTGATTCCTCCAACAGAGATGATGCTTAAATAAACCCAAAGATTTCAATGGATACACATCTACTGGACATGAAGGACCAGTACATTAATGAAAACAAGTCCTACTTGAGAAAAATCACTTCAAAACAGTGCTATGCTCTGTTGGCAGTTTGGGGTCAATCAACATTGATATTTGAAATGCTTACCAGGGTTCATGTACATTCTTTTTAGAAGTGGTAAAGATATTATGTTGGCACTGTCAGAAATAAACGAAAGATGACAATTTATATCTTGTTGTTACCAGTGCTGTACTTCCTTTGTATTGCTGTCTCAGTGACATTCAGTTTCATTCCTTTTTTCTCTGGTGAAATTGTGACAGAAAAATAAGCCATCAAGTGTCAAATGTGGAAAAGTCTGAACTTCTTCTAGGGAGATGAAAGATATCTTAGGCTATGTCCTCATTTCGACATTGTAAAATGGTATGGCTACAGCCTTGTTTAGGAAGCAGCTAAAACAATACTCTATGAAAACTTTATTTCTACAAAAAGAAATTTCATGATCACCATGTCCTGGCTGGCAATGAGACAATGTCTATTGTCTCATCTGCCTCAGCTGAGGTCACTTGCCCAATTAAAATGCTAACACAGAAATACATCAGAAAGGCTGTCTACTTCTATTTCACCCAAAGTGAATAATATAAGGACCTCTGTTCCCCTCACTCCTGTGTTAATTTCAATTATTTTTAGTGCTTTCCCTGTGCCACATACTTCAGTAAATATTTTACATACATTTTTCTCATTTGACCCTTATTTCAGCCCTGGGGAGTAGGTGTGGTTTTTCTCCACCTTAAAGAATGAGAAAATTGACTCTGAGAAGCAGAACATTTACTTATTTCAAAGTTAATGAGACAAAAGTGTTGGCAGAACAGAGAATTGATTTTAATTCTATTTGACTCTAAATCTTAAACTAATACCATGATAAAATTTTCCTTCCTGATGGCCTACAATCTTTGTTTTTATCCTGAAAGATGCATTTAGTGGACCAAAATAATCTTTTAACAGTCATCAAGCATATAGTTTTAAGTGACTTTCAGGCATCTGTAATTATATTAGTTTCAACAAGTCACCTGCTCTAGGCATTTTAATTATAGCTCAGATGATTTTTCTCCACTAGAGGTACATTTGTTTCCAAACTAACCCACTCCTAAAGAACTTAGAATCTGAAATAATATCTTATTTTAATTTTTTGTAAGTGACAAACTGTCTTTTTATAAGCACTTTCTAATCACTTACCCATTCAATTTTTTTGGCAAGTAATAGAAACTGTCCAATTTTTCTTACATTTGATAATTTTTCAAGTATTTTATAAGTGTCATTTTTTTTTTATTAAAAAAAAATGCTCTAGCCATGTACTCTTTCTTCCTCTCTGATTCCAATAAGCAATTCTTATTTTTTACCCAGAGAGTCAATTGTTAGAAAAATCAGTTTTTGTTTTTGTATTTCTGGGACTCTCTGTCAGAAATTTCATATTATACTGTATCCAGTCCCTTGAATAGTTTCCTTGTCTTTTGGAATGCTTTCCATGAACTGGAATGTTGTTAGCAGACCAAGCTCATGCTTAGGTATCAGTTAGCTTCCTTGCATGCTGGCCACCTCAGGGCTTTGCCACCTTTGCTGAGTGGATAAATCCTGGTTATTGAACTCTCAGCCCTCTCACTTGAGCAATATTTAATTGTGTGATCACTTTTCCATGCATTTTCTCCTCTATTACTTAAAATAATCCTCTGGAGTAAGTATGATTGTTCCCATTAAAGAAGAAAATATTGAAGAGTATAGCACACTTGGATTTAAGTAAGTCTTAATGGTTGTACTTTCTTTTTCCATCTCCCTGTCTGAACTGGTTTGCATAGCAATGAAATGATTTGCTAGAACCATATCAACTGAGATTAAACATCATCTACTAGTTGTACTTTCAAAACTCTGTATTATTTTCTAAAATTAAGTCATTTGATGCAATTCAATACAGATGAAAGTCTCATTTAAAGGCAAATAATGGTATATGAATTCAATCCATAGCTACTATGAAATAATCCTCTTGTACATTGTAAAAATTTGTCACTTGAATTGGTTTAATAAAATGCTGATTGACCAGTAGCCAGGCAGGAAGTAGAAGCAGGATGACCAAACTAAATTCTGGGAAGGGCAAAGTCAGGAAATACCAGACAGCTACCCAGCAAGCAGGATGTGTAAAAATCAGGTATCAAGCCATGAGGCATGTGGCAAAGCATAAATAGAAACATGGATTAATTTAAGTGTAAGAGTTAACTAGGATTAAGCCCGGGCTAATGGCTGAGTATTTATAACTTATATTAAGCCTCTGAGTGGTTATTTGGGAATTGGTGTGTGGGAGAGAACCATTTGTTTACACATAGCATTTAATGACTTCAAAATCAGCTACAGAGGACAATAAGATGACTGAGGCTGAACATACAAATGTTGCTTGTAATTGAAAGCATTATTTATAAGTATGATAAAGATACACACAACATTTATTTTCTTCTGAGTTACATAGGAACCTGAGGGTAAAACTTCCTAAAACAATGCTGTGAATCTTTAATAAAGTTCCTCATGTTGTGGTGACCCCCAGCCATAAAATTATCTCATTAAACTTTGTAACTGTAATTTTGTTACTGTTATGAATTATAATAAAAATATTTGATATATAGGACATCTGATATAAGATCCCCCAAAATGTCATTACACATAGGTTGAAAGTCATTGTCTTAAAAGTTTACCTTGTGATCTGAGGATGGTCTTTATCACACTAATGAAGTTAAATCACTTGGAATATCCCCTGTCAAAGCTGAGTAAGAAAACTAACAAATGCTATTCTTATGAGGTGTAAGATACCAGCCATGCCCTGTGATCAATCAGACAGCCTTCAAGTATTATCTCAGGTCTAAGAATGTGACTTTGGAAAATTACTTAGCTATTTCTTTTTCCTTATCAGTGAAATGACTACCTTGTTAAGAGTTTATAGATATTAGGTATTATTTATAGATGTAGAACTGTACAATACATAACACAAACTCTAAAACTGTAAATGACACATATAAAATGACACATAAAAGTCATATATCATGAGTTAGCATTGACAAACTCTTTTTTTTTCCTTCTTTATTTTGTATTTATCAAAAAAACAGTAAAAAGAATTTAAAAATGCGGAAGAGTTAGCAATAACTATACAGAGAATAATAATCATAAGCATGGCTTATCAAGGGTGGAAATGCAAATAAGATTGCTATACATATATTTTCTTTGTGTTCAGCTTTCCCTCTGAATTTTTTTTTTCCATCCCTGTATATCTTTATTCAAGGTCTCTTCCCACTCCCACCACATCTGGTCATTTTTCTTCTCTGCAACTCCCCATCCCCTCCCTGGGCAGGGAGCAGACAGTCCTATGGTCCCACTGGCCCAATAATGCTTGGATCAGTCTTCACTCCTGGCCAAATCCCGTTTTGTCCCCCCTCCCTCAAGAGTGAGTCAGGTGTTCCTATAGATGGACTGGGGTTTGAAGGGTCAGTCCAGGGTGTTTCTGATCCCAAGCTGTTCAGTGGTTGTGGTTTGCCGCTTGGGCTTGTTTGGCATATTTTTTTTCTTGTTTGTTTGTTTAGAGACCACTAGTGAGTGAGTACATCCCCTGCTTATCTCTCTGAGTTTGTGATACTTCGCTCAGGAGGATATTCTCCAAATCCATCCATTTGCCTGTGAATTTTAGGATATCATTTTTTCTTACTGCTGAGTAGTATTCCATTGTGTAGATGTACCACAGTTTGTTAATCCATTCT